>OY757024.1:69372719-69676976 GCA_963580285.1 Lucinisca nassula | reverse complement strand
AAACTACGATTTTCTTCGCCAAATCGAATGTCAAACTAGGATTTTGAATGTCAAACTACGATTTTCTTCGCCAAATCGAATGTCAAACTAGGATTTTGAATGTCAAACTACGATTTTCTTCGCCAAATCGAATGTCAAACTAGGATTTTGAATGTCAAACTACGATTTTCTTCGCCAAATCGAATGTCAAACTAGGATTTTGAATGTCAAACTACGATTTTCTTCGCCAAATCGAATGTCAAACTAGGATTTTGAATGTCAAACTACGATTTTCTTCGCCAAATCGAATGTCAAACTAGGATTTTGAATGTCAAACTACGATTTTCTTCGCCAAATCGAATGTCAAACTAGGATTTTGAATGTCAAACTACGATTTTCTTCGCCAAATCGAATGTCAAACTAGGATTTTGAATGTCAAACTACGATTTTCTTCGCCAAATCGAATGTCAAACTAGGATTTTGAATGTCAAACTACGATTTTCTTCGCCAAATCGAATGTCAAACTAGGATTTTGAATGTCAAACTACGATTTTCTTCGCCAAATCGAATGTCAAACTAGGATTTTGAATGTCAAACTACGATTTTCTTCGCCAAATCGAATGTCAAACTAGGATTTTGAATGTCAAACTACGATTTTCTTCGCCAAATCGAATGTCAAACTAGGATTTTGAATGTCAAACTACGATTTTCTTCGCCAAATCGAATGTCAAACTAGGATTTTGAATGTCAAACTACGATTTTCTTCGCCAAATCGAATGTCAAACTAGGATTTTGAATGTCAAACTACGATTTTCTTCGCCAAATCGAATGTCAAACTAGGATTTTGAATGTCAAACTACGATTTTCTGCGCCAAATCGAATGTCAAACTAGGATTTTGAATGTCAAACTACGATTTTCTTCGCCAAATCGAATGTCAAACTAGGATTTTGAATGTCAAACTACGATTTTCTTCGCCAAATCGAATGTCAAACTAGGATTTTGAATGTCAAACTACGATTTTCTTCGCCAAATCGAATGTCAAACTAGGATTTTGAATGTCAAACTACGATTTTCTTCGCCAAATCGAATGTCAAACTAGGATTTTGAATGTCAAACTACGATTTTCTTCGCCAAATCGAATGTCAAACTAGGATTTTGAATGTCAAACTACGATTTTCAGCGCCAAATCGAATGTCAAACTAGGATTTTGAATGTCAAACTACGATTTTCTTCGCCAAATCGAATGTCAAACTAGGATTTTGAATGTCAAACTACGATTTTCAGCGCCAAATCGAATGTCAAACTAGGATTTTGAATGTCAAACTACGATATTCAGCGCCAAATCGAATGTCAAACTAGGATTTTGAATGTCAAACTACGATTTTCTTCGCCAAATCGAATGTCAAACTAGGATTTTGAATGTCAAACTACGATTTTCTTCGCCAAATCGAATGTCAAACTAGGATTTTGAATGTCAAACTACGATTTTCTTCGCCAAATCGAATGTCAAACTAGGATTTTGAATGTCAAACTACGATTTTCTTCGCCAAATCGAATGTCAAACTAGGATTTTGAATGTCAAACTACGATTTTCTTCGCCAAATCGAATGTCAAACTAGGATTTTGAATGTCAAACTACGATTTTCTTCGCCAAATCGAATGTCAAACTAGGATTTTGAATGTCAAACTACGATTTTCTTCGCCAAATCGAATGTCAAACTAGGATTTTGAATGTCAAACTACGATTTTCTTCGCCAAATCGAATGTCAAACTAGGATTTTGAATGTCAAACTACGATTTTCTTCGCCAAATCGAATGTCAAACTAGGATTTTGAATGTCAAACTGCGATATTCAGCGCCAAATCGAATGTCAAACTAGGATTTTGAATGTCAAACTACGATTTTCTTCGCCAAATCGAATGTCAAACTAGGATTTTGAATGTCAAACTACGATATTCAGCGCCAAATCGAATGTCAAACTAGGATTTTGAATGTCAAACTACGATTTTCTTCGCCAAATCGAATGTCAAACTAGGATTTTGAATGTCAAACTACGATTTTCTTCGCCAAATCGAATGTCAAACTAGGATTTTGAATGTCAAACTACGATTTTCTTCGCCAAATCGAATGTCAAACTAGGATTTTGAATGTCAAACTACGATATTCAGCGCCAAATCGAATGTCAAACTAGGATTTTGAATGTCAAACTACGATTTTCTTCGCCAAATCGAATGTCAAACTAGGATTTTGAATGTCAAACTACGATATTCAGCGCCAAATCGAATGTCAAACTAGGATTTTGAATGTCAAACTACGATATTCAGCGCCAAATCGAATGTCAAACTAGGATTTTGAATGTCAAACTACGATTTTCTTCGCCAAATCGAATGTCAAACTAGGATTTTGAATGTCAAACTACGATATTCAGCGCCAAATCGAATGTCAAACTAGGATTTTGAATGTCAAACTACGATTTTCTTCGCCAAATCGAATGTCAAACTAGGATTTTGAATGTCAAACTACGATTTTCTTCGCCAAATCGAATGTCAAACTAGGATTTTGAATGTCAAACTACGATTTTCTTCGCCAAATCGAATGTCAAACTAGGATTTTGAATGTCAAACTACGATTTTCTTCGCCAAATCGAATGTCAAACTAGGATTTTGAATGTCAAACTACGATTTTCTTCGCCAAATCGAATGTCAAACTAGGATTTTGAATGTCAAACTACGATTTTCTTCGCCAAATCGAATGTCAAACTAGGATTTTGAATGTCAAACTACGATTTTCTTCGCCAAATCGAATGTCAAACTAGGATTTTCAATGTCAAACTACGATTTTCTTCGCCAAATCGAATGTCAAACTAGGATTTTGAATGTCAAACTACGATTTTCTTCGCCAAATCGAATGTCAAACTAGGATTTTGAATGTCAAACTACGATATTCAGCGCCAAATCGAATGTCAAACTAGGATTTTGAATGTCAAACTACGATTTTCTTCGCCAAATCGAATGTCAAACTAGGATTTTGAATGTCAAACTACGATATTCAGCGCCAAATCGAATGTCAAACTAGGATTTTGAATGTCAAACTACGATATTCAGCGCCAAATCGAATGTCAAACTAGGATTTTGAATGTCAAACTACGATATTCAGCGCCAAATCGAATGTCAAACTAGGATTTTGAATGTCAAACTACGATTTTCTTCGCCAAATCGAATGTCAAACTAGGATTTTGAATGTCAAACTACGATATTCAGCGCCAAATCGAATGTCAAACTAGGATTTTGAATGTCAAACTACGATTTTCTTCGCCAAATCGAATGTCAAACTAGGATTTTGAATGTCAAACTACGATTTTCTTCGCCAAATCGAATGTCAAACTAGGATTTTGAATGTCAAACTACGATTTTCTTCGCCAAATCGAATGTCAAACTAGGATTTTGAATGTCAAACTACGATTTTCTTCGCCAAATCGAATGTCAAACTAGGATTTTGAATGTCAAACTACGATTTTCTTCGCCAAATCGAATGTCAAACTAGGATTTTGAATGTCAAACTACGATTTTCTTCGCCAAATCGAATGTCAAACTAGGATTTTGAATGTCAAACTACGATTTTCTTCGCCAAATCGAATGTCAAACTAGGATTTTCAATGTCAAACTACGATTTTCTTCGCCAAATCGAATGTCAAACTAGGATTTTGAATGTCAAACTACGATTTTCTTCGCCAAATCGAATGTCAAACTAGGATTTTGAATGTCAAACTACGATATTCAGCGCCAAATCGAATGTCAAACTAGGATTTTGAATGTCAAACTACGATTTTCTTCGCCAAATCGAATGTCAAACTAGGATTTTGAATGTCAAACTACGATATTCAGCGCCAAATCGAATGTCAAACTAGGATTTTGAATGTCAAACTACGATTTTCTTCGCCAAATCGAATGTCAAACTAGGATTTTGAATGTCAAACTGCGATTTTCTTCGCCAAATCGAATGTCAAACTAGGATTTTGAATGTCAAACTGCGATATTCAGCGCCAAATCGAATGTCAAACTAGGATTTTGAATGTCAAACTACCATTTTTCTTCGCCAAATCGAATGTCAAACTAGGATTTTGAATGTCAAACTACGATATTCAGCGCCAAATCGAATGTCAAACTAGGATTTTGAATGTCAAACTACGATTTTCTTCGCCAAATCGAATGTCAAACTAGGATTTTGAATGTCAAACTACGATTTTCTTCGCCAAATCGAATGTCAAACTAGGATTTTGAATGTCAAACTACGATTTTCTTCGCCAAATCGAATGTCAAACTAGGATTTTGAATGTCAAACTACGATTTTCTTCGCCAAATCGAATGTCAAACTAGGATTTTGAATGTCAAACTACGATTTTCTTCGCCAAATCGAATGTCAAACTAGGATTTTGAATGTCAAACTACGATTTTCTTCGCCAAATCGAATGTCAAACTAGGATTTTGAATGTCAAACTACGATTTTCTTCGCCAAATCGAATGTCAAACTAGGATTTTGAATGTCAAACTACGATTTTCTTCGCCAAATCGAATGTCAAACTAGGATTTTGAATGTCAAACTACGATTTTCTTCGCCAAATCGAATGTCAAACTAGGATTTTGAATGTCAAACTAAGATTTTCTTCGCCAAATCGAATGTCAAACTAGGATTTTGAATGTCAAACTACGATTTTCTTCGCCAAATCGAATGTCAAACTAGGATTTTGAATGTCAAACTACGATTTTCTTCGCCAAATCGAATGTCAAACTAGGATTTTGAATGTCAAACTACGATTTTCTTCGCCAAATCGAATGTCAAACTAGGATTTTGAATGTCAAACTACGATTTTCTTCGCCAAATCGAATGTCAAACTAGGATTTTGAATGTCAAACTACGATTTTCTTCGCCAAATCGAATGTCAAACTAGGATTTTGAATGTCAAACTACGATATTCAGCGCCAAATCGAATGTCAAACTAGGATTTTGAATGTCAAACTACGATTTTCTTCGCCAAATCGAATGTCAAACTAGGATTTTGAATGTCAAACTACGATATTCAGCGCCAAATCGAATGTCAAACTAGGATTTTGAATGTCAAACTACGATTTTCTTCGCCAAATCGAATGTCAAACTAGGATTTTGAATGTCAAACTACGATATTCAGCGCCAAATCGAATGTCAAACTAGGATTTTGAATGTCAAACTACGATTTTCTTCGCCAAATCGAATGTCAAACTAGGATTTTGAATGTCAAACTACGATATTCAGCGCCAAATCGAATGTCAAACTAGGATTTTGAATGTCAAACTACGATTTTCTTCGCCAAATCGAATGTCAAACTAGGATTTTGAATGTCAAACTACGATATTCAGCGCCAAATCGAATGTCAAACTAGGATTTTGAATGTCAAACTACGATTTTCTTCGCCAAATCGAATGTCAAACTAGGATTTTGAATGTCAAACTACGATTTTCTTCGCCAAATCGAATGTCAAACTAGGATTTTGAATGTCAAACTACGATTTTCTTCGCCAAATCGAATGTCAAACTAGGATTTTGAATGTCAAACTACGATTTTCTTCGCCAAATCGAATGTCAAACTAGGATTTTGAATGTCAAACTACGATTTTCTTCGCCAAATCGAATGTCAAACTAGGATTTTGAATGTCAAACTAAGATTTTCTTCGCCAAATCGAATGTCAAACTAGGATTTTGAATGTCAAACTACGATTTTCTTCGCCAAATCGAATGTCAAACTAGGATTTTGAATGTCAAACTACGATTTTCTTCGCCAAATCGAATGTCAAACTAGGATTTTGAATGTCAAACTACGATTTTCTTCGCCAAATCGAATGTCAAACTAGGATTTTGAATGTCAAACTACGATTTTCTTCGCCAAATCGAATGTCAAACTAGGATTTTGAATGTCAAACTACGATTTTCTTCGCCAAATCGAATGTCAAACTAGGATTTTGAATGTCAAACTACGATATTCAGCGCCAAATCGAATGTCAAACTAGGATTTTGAATGTCAAACTACGATTTTCTTCGCCAAATCGAATGTCAAACTAGGATTTTGAATGTCAAACTACGATATTCAGCGCCAAATCGAATGTCAAACTAGGATTTTGAATGTCAAACTACGATTTTCTTCGCCAAATCGAATGTCAAACTAGGATTTTGAATGTCAAACTACGATATTCAGCGCCAAATCGAATGTCAAACTAGGATTTTGAATGTCAAACTACGATTTTCTTCGCCAAATCGAATGTCAAACTAGGATTTTGAATGTCAAACTACGATATTCAGCGCCAAATCGAATGTCAAACTAGGATTTTGAATGTCAAACTACGATTTTCTTCGCCAAATCGAATGTCAAACTAGGATTTTGAATGTCAAACTACGATTTTCTTCGCGAAATCGAATGTCAAACTAGGATTTTGAATGTCAAACTACGATTTTCTTCGCCAAATCGAATGTCAAACTAGGATTTTGAATGTCAAACTACGATTTTCTTCGCCAAATCGAATGTCAAACTAGGATTTTGAATGTCAAACTACGATTTTCTTCGCCAAATCGAATGTCAAACTAGGATTTTGAATGTCAAACTACGATTTTCTTCGCCAAATCGAATGTCAAACTAGGATTTTGAATGTCAAACTACGATATTCAGCGCCAAATCGAATGTCAAACTAGGATTTTGAATGTCAAACTACGATTTTCTTCGCCAAATCGAATGTCAAACTAGGATTTTGAATGTCAAACTACGATATTCAGCGCCAAATCGAATGTCAAACTAGGATTTTGAATGTCAAACTACGATTTTCTTCGCCAAATCGAATGTCAAACTAGGATTTTGAATGTCAAACTACGATTTTCTTCGCCAAATCGAATGTCAAACTAGGATTTTGAATGTCAAACTACGATTTTCTTCGCCAAATCGAATGTCAAACTAGGATTTTGAATGTCAAACTACGATTTTCTTCGCCAAATCGAATGTCAAACTAGGATTTTGAATGTCAAACTACGATTTTCTTCGCCAAATCGAATGTCAAACTAGGATTTTGAATGTCAAACTACGATTTTCTTCGCCAAATCGAATGTCAAACTAGGATTTTGAATGTCAAACTACGATTTTCTTCGCCAAATCGAATGTCAAACTAGGATTTTCAATGTCAAACTACGATTTTCTTCGCCAAATCGAATGTCAAACTAGGATTTTGAATGTCAAACTACGATTTTCTTCGCCAAATCGAATGTCAAACTAGGATTTTGAATGTCAAACTACGATATTCAGCGCCAAATCGAATGTCAAACTAGGATTTTGAATGTCAAACTACGATTTTCTTCGCCAAATCGAATGTCAAACTAGGATTTTGAATGTCAAACTACGATATTCAGCGCCAAATCGAATGTCAAACTAGGATTTTGAATGTCAAACTACGATTTTCTTCGCCAAATCGAATGTCAAACTAGGATTTTGAATGTCAAACTACGATTTTCTTCGCCAAATCGAATGTCAAACTAGGATTTTGAATGTCAAACTACGATTTTCTTCGCCAAATCGAATGTCAAACTAGGATTTTGAATGTCAAACTGCGATATTCAGCGCCAAATCGAATGTCAAACTAGGATTTTGAATGTCAAACTACGATTTTCTTCGCCAAATCGAATGTCAAACTAGGATTTTGAATGTCAAACTACGATATTCAGCGCCAAATCGAATGTCAAACTAGGATTTTGAATGTCAAACTACGATTTTCTTCGCCAAATCGAATGTCAAACTAGGATTTTGAATGTCAAACTACGATTTTCTTCGCCAAATCGAATGTCAAACTAGGATTTTGAATGTCAAACTACGATTTTCTTCGCCAAATCGAATGTCAAACTAGGATTTTGAATGTCAAACTACGATATTCAGCGCCAAATCGAATGTCAAACTAGGATTTTGAATGTCAAACTACGATTTTCTTCGCCAAATCGAATGTCAAACTAGGATTTTGAATGTCAAACTACGATATTCAGCGCCAAATCGAATGTCAAACTAGGATTTTGAATGTCAAACTACGATATTCAGCGCCAAATCGAATGTCAAACTAGGATTTTGAATGTCAAACTACGATTTTCTTCGCCAAATCGAATGTCAAACTAGGATTTTGAATGTCAAACTACGATTTTCTTCGCCAAATCGAATGTCAAACTAGGATTTTGAATGTCAAACTACGATTTTCTTCGCCAAATCGAATGTCAAACTAGGATTTTGAATGTCAAACTACGATTTTCTTCGCCAAATCGAATGTCAAACTAGGATTTTGAATGTCAAACTACGATTTTCTTCGCCAAATCGAATGTCAAACTAGGATTTTGAATGTCAAACTAAGATTTTCTTCGCCAAATCGAATGTCAAACTAGGATTTTGAATGTCAAACTACGATTTTCTTCGCCAAATCGAATGTCAAACTAGGATTTTGAATGTCAAACTACGATTTTCTTCGCCAAATCGAATGTCAAACTAGGATTTTGAATGTCAAACTACGATTTTCTTCGCCAAATCGAATGTCAAACTAGGATTTTGAATGTCAAACTAAGATTTTCTTCGCCAAATCGAATGTCAAACTAGGATTTTGAATGTCAAACTGCGATATTCAGCGCCAAATCGAATGTCAAACTAGGATTTTGAATGTCAAACTACGATTTTCTTCGCCAAATCGAATGTCAAACTAGGATTTTGAATGTCAAACTACGATATTCAGCGCCAAATCGAATGTCAAACTAGGATTTTGAATGTCAAACTACGATTTTCTTCGCCAAATCGAATGTCAAACTAGGATTTTGAATGTCAAACTACGATTTTCTTCGCCAAATCGAATGTCAAACTAGGATTTTGAATGTCAAACTACGATTTTCTTCGCCAAATCGAATGTCAAACTAGGATTTTGAATGTCAAACTACGATATTCAGCGCCAAATCGAATGTCAAACTAGGATTTTGAATGTCAAACTACGATTTTCTTCGCCAAATCGAATGTCAAACTAGGATTTTGAATGTCAAACTACGATATTCAGCGCCAAATCGAATGTCAAACTAGGATTTTGAATGTCAAACTACGATATTCAGCGCCAAATCGAATGTCAAACTAGGATTTTGAATGTCAAACTACGATTTTCTTCGCCAAATCGAATGTCAAACTAGGATTTTGAATGTCAAACTACGATTTTCTTCGCCAAATCGAATGTCAAACTAGGATTTTGAATGTCAAACTACGATTTTCTTCGCCAAATCGAATGTCAAACTAGGATTTTGAATGTCAAACTACGATTTTCTTCGCCAAATCGAATGTCAAACTAGGATTTTGAATGTCAAACTACGATTTTCTTCGCCAAATCGAATGTCAAACTAGGATTTTGAATGTCAAACTAAGATTTTCTTCGCCAAATCGAATGTCAAACTAGGATTTTGAATGTCAAACTACGATTTTCTTCGCCAAATCGAATGTCAAACTAGGATTTTGAATGTCAAACTACGATTTTCTTCGCCAAATCGAATGTCAAACTAGGATTTTGAATGTCAAACTACGATTTTCTTCGCCAAATCGAATGTCAAACTAGGATTTTGAATGTCAAACTACGATTTTCTCCGCCAAATCGAATGTCAAACTAGGATTTTGAATGTCAAACTACGATTTTCTTCGCCAAATCGAATGTCAAACTAGGATTTTGAATGTCAAACTACGATATTCAGCGCCAAATCGAATGTCAAACTAGGATTTTGAATGTCAAACTACGATTTTCTTCGCCAAATCGAATGTCAAACTAGGATTTTGAATGTCAAACTACGATTTTCTTCGCCAAATCGAATGTCAAACTAGGATTTTGAATGTCAAACTACGATTTTCTTCGCCAAATCGAATGTCAAACTAGGATTTTGAATGTCAAACTACGATTTTCTTCGCCAAATCGAATGTCAAACTAGGATTTTGAATGTCAAACTACGATTTTCTTCGCCAAATCGAATGTCAAACTAGGATTTTCAATGTCAAACTACGATTTTCTTCGCCAAATCGAATGTCAAACTAGGATTTTGAATGTCAAACTACGATTTTCTTCGCCAAATCGAATGTCAAACTAGGATTTTGAATGTCAAACTACGATATTCAGCGCCAAATCGAATGTCAAACTAGGATTTTGAATGTCAAACTACGATTTTCTTCGCCAAATCGAATGTCAAACTAGGATTTTGAATGTCAAACTACGATATTCAGCGCCAAATCGAATGTCAAACTAGGATTTTGAATGTCAAACTACGATTTTCTTCGCCAAATCGAATGTCAAACTAGGATTTTGAATGTCAAACTACGATTTTCTTCGCCAAATCGAATGTCAAACTAGGATTTTGAATGTCAAACTACGATTTTCTTCGCCAAATCGAATGTCAAACTAGGATTTTGAATGTCGAACTACGATTTTCTTCGCCAAATCGAATGTCAAACTAGGATTTTGAATGTCAAACTACGATTTTCTTCGCCAAATCGAATGTCAAACTAGGATTTTGAATGTCAAACTACGATTTTCTTCGCCAAATCGAATGTCAAACTAGGATTTTGAATGTCAAACTACGATTTTCTTCGCCAAATCGAATGTCAAACTAGGATTTTGAATGTCAAAATACGATATTCAGCGCCAAATCGAATGTCAAACTAGGATTTTGAATGTCAAACTAAGATTTTCTTCGCCAAATCGAATGTCAAACTAGGATTTTGAATGTCAAAATACGATATTCAGCGCCAAATCGAATGTCAAACTAGGATTTTGAATGTCAAAATTCGATTTTCTTCGCCAAATCGAATGTCAAACTAGGATTTTGAATGTCAAAATACGATATTCAGCGCCAAATCGAATGTCAAACTAGGATTTTGAATGTCAAAATACGATATTCGGCCTCAATTCGAATATCGAAAAACGAAAAACGAAAATCAAACCAACTTCACCTGAAAATGAATATCGAAAAACGAAAAACGAAAATCACACCAACTTCACCTGAAAATGAATATCGAAAAACGAAAAACGAAAATCACACCAAATTCACCTTCCTACAGATTTAGTTTAAACCTCATTTGCAATTTTCTTTTGTAAAAATCAGTACCACGCATGATTAGATTTATCGACTGAATACACCCTTCAATACGTGGGTATGTTTTCTTTGGGTAAATATATGTACGAGTATGAGCCTGGCAGCGAGAAAATTTGTCTTCAAGTGCTCAGATAAGCATTATTTTTCTGTCAAGCATGATCGGGGTCGAATAATGCTTTCTTGATCCATAACAGTCTCATGCAAAAAGCAAAGGCTCTGTTCAGACTGCGCAGAAAGTCTGATCGGAGCGCATTGCCTCCGCACGGGCCTCGGATATATTGACAGATAGAATTATGTATTGGGGTTTCATGGTACAAATATGGGACGGCGATTTTGAATAACAATTGTCGGTTTTAAATGTCAACAAAGCATTAAATGCTGCATGATTTAAAAGGGTAAACAAAAGGCAGAGATTATGGTCTCAACTATTTTAAAATATTTTACATTGGGCCACGCTTTGTTTACAAACAACGGTATAGAACTCGGGGTGGGCCGATAAAGTGCCATACATTTAGATGTTGAATATCAATCTGTCTAATATAAGCTCAGTAAAATTCTCCTATTCAGACCACCTAAAATTAAGACTAAGTCTGCTTTAAAAAGCTTATTTAATCTTTGTGTTTTCTGCCCATAGTGTCCTCTGGTCAGGGACCGTCTTTGGAACTGTTCAAAAGCGGTCTTAAAAACACTTTGGAACAGTCTCATAGGTGGTCTTAATATAGGAATTTTACCTTTTTTTTTTCATACGTTATTTTCATTTTTTCTGATGTTTATATGTTTTTTTCAGCTTTTTTCTGATGTTTATATGTTATTTTCAGTTTTTCTGATGTTTATATGTTATTTTCAGCTTTTATTCTGATGTTTATATGTTATTTTCAGCTTTTTCTGATGTTTATATGTTTTCATTATGCGGACTTGTTGTTTCATCCCTGTGGTTGTTTGATTTTTTTTTGTGTTTACGGAGATGTTGCACTGATGAGTTAGGAGGCCTTCATGAGGACTGAACAAATTATTTGTCTAAATCGCGACGGAAGTAAAGATTGTGGCCACGTAAAATTGATTTAAGCCCCCCAGTGGAATTCGTTTCACTGACCGTTCCAAGGTGGTTCTTCTGCTGTGGTTTATTTTTATTATGGTTTGTCTTTGGGTGTTTGTGTCGCTTATATTATTTTGTTTTGGATAGTCAATTGCCATTTTGTGGGAAAGTAGCTATCCTTTTGGTTTTCCGCTAATGAGGTTTCCATTAGGGTCTTTTGTTTCATGTTTGTGTTTCTTTCCCTTTGGTGTTACGGGCCCCGATAGCTCAGTTGGTAGAGTGTCCGCTCCGGGGAACGGGAGGTCTCGGGTTCGATCCCGGGCCGCGACAAACCAAAGTCGTTAAAATGGTACTAGCTGCTCCTCGCTTGGCACTCAGATTTACGGGGTAGAGCTAGGACTGGTCGATCCAGTGTCAGGATAATGTGACTGGGTGTGGTATCATGTAATGTGTCTGGGACATGATACTTCAGTGAGGCAGCACTATAAACGTGAGCATTGAGCTCCCTGTCGCAACCAGACACCGTCGTGATATGACTGAAAAATTGTTGAAAGCGACGTTAAACCCGAATTCACACACACTTCCCTTTGGTGTCTCTGATGGGAGCTGTGGGTTATTTGTATCGCTTCCTGACCATTGCCTTCACTTCTGTTTTGTTGTATGTTCACAACCCATCTCATGAAATACTCGAGCGTGCTAAGATTTGCTCCGTCTCTATGGCAGTGTCAAAACACATAAATATATAAACCATTTATGATATATTACAAAAGTCTTCCTTCAGCCTAAAATAAAATACTGTTTCTTCGTAAACGAAATTTTAGTTCCTTTAAGGGGAATGGGAACACCTTGAAGATTTTCCGCCATTTTTCAAAGGGAGACAATTTTCAAGATTTCCTGTTCGCTTTTCTGTAAGCACTGTCCCACTGAAAAAAGGGGTCTGCTCTTAAAGGAAAGAATTTGCTCCTCAGGAGCAAATTCTTTCCTTTAGGAGTTAACCCATATTGACATGGAAGACAAAAATTATTTTGAAGGAGTTGCCTTCCCTGAAGGTGTTCCCATGTCCCTTAAAATGGGCCAACTGCTGAGAAAAAGGGTTCTCATCATATACTTGAACAGCGAAGTTTCAGACGAGACTGCGAATTCGCAGTCTCGTCTGAGACTTCGCTGTTAAAAGCTACAGATATGTACATACGGATCATCTCCGCGTATGGACGCTTGGTTGAGTGATATTTTGTTCGTGATGGGTAAAGGAACATTTTTGCAACGTTTTGGCTTTAGTATCAATTTTGCAAATAAATAAATATTTACTAAGATGTGTATTGAAAGAATGGTCTCCCTTGTCCTTGCCAGACGAATTAAAACAACATTATGTCAAAAAGTAAGCAAATATATAAACAGACCCTATAGTCACCCATTCGGGCTAATGAAAAGAAAATACGTCAAACCAAATATTTTAATCTGCGCATTTAGATATTAGTACATCAAGTGCCTTAAACATTGCATAATGTAGGAGCAACAGAAGATATGTTACATGAAATTACTTTTCGGCATATCATAATATCGAGAGTAAAAATCTAAATCCACTTGCTGCTAAATTAATTTTCAACGTACTTGAGAGTATAAGCATGGCTCAACTTGAATCGTTTTCTATGTTTATATGTCGTAACGTTCGGCCGGAGCATTTCATTTAAATCTGCCCTTATATTTAGATTACCCCACCCCCCTCACACACACCCAACGGTCACCTCACCAATAATATTTATATACCCCCGGCATACGAAGTATGTCAGGGGGTATATAGTTTTCGTCTTTCCGTCCGTTCGTTGGTTCGTTCGTTCGTTAATTGGTTAGTTCGTTCGTACTTCCGTCCGTCCCGCCGTTCGTCAACCTTTACGTCAAAGTTTTGCGTTAAACCTTTTTGATTGCTCATATCTCTGTAACCACATGTTGGATTCTCTTCATATTTGGTAAAGGATATCTCTATAGCATTACCTTTCATATGGAATATCTAAGCCCCTGAGTCAAGCCCCTGGGTGGGCTGTCTGTCTGTCTGTTCATCTTCTTTTACGTCAAAGTTTTGTGTTAAACCTTTTTCATTGCTGATATCTCTGTAACCTCATGTTAGATTCTCTTCATGTTTGATAAAGGATATCTCTATAGCATTGCCTTTCATATGGAATATATAAGCCCTTGGGTCAAGCCCCTGGGTGGGCTGTCCGTTTGTCTGTTCATCTAATTTTACGTCAAAGTTTTCTGTGAAACCTTTTTCATCAAGTTCCTGATATCTCTGTAACCACATGTCTGTCTGTCCGTCTGTCTGTTCGTCTAATTTTACGTCAAAGTTTTGTGTTAAACCTTTTTTCATTGCTGATATCTCTGTAACCCCATGTTAGATTCTCATCATGTTTGGTAAAGTATATCTCTATAGCATTACCTATTATATGGAATATTTAAGCCCCTGTCTGGGCTGTCTGTCTGTTCATCTACTTTTACGTCAAAGTTTTGTGTTAAACCTTTTTCATGGCTGATATCTCTGTAACCACATGTTAGATTCTCTTCATGTTTGATAAACGATTTCGTGATGCATGTCCCTGCCCCCTACCCACGGTGACCTTGACCTCAAGGTCACGGACTTAGAAATTTTACATTTGGTTTAAGTTTTATGACAAAGTTTATAGATGCTTGTATGTTCGTAACTCTAAGAAAAATTCAATTGATACTTGCATCACTATTGCATACCAGTCCAAAGATTTCATTGATGCATACCCCACACTGCTGCTTCATTAACTTTGATGCCCTCACTCCCTTGGTCCATTTAGAAATTTTATATTTGGTTTAGCTTTTACACATTTATACATTCTTATAGCTTCTTCACTTCATTCACATTACATACAAGCTCGAAAGATATATCAGAGGGTGGCGCTGGCCGGGATATACGTGACCCACTGGTCGCTTTCTCTAGTTTATTATCCCCGCGCTTTTCGAAGAAAAGTGGGCATATTGTAATGGTCTTCGTCGTCCGTCAGTCCTTCTGGACGTTCGTCCATATGTACGTACGTCCGTCCATCCGTCTTGCCGGATAACTCCGAGACGGTTATAGATAGAAACTTGAAACTTTGGGAACTGATAGGTCTTTGGTCGGGGGAGTGCATGACACTTTCGGAATTTTGATCACACCCCTAGGGGTGGGCCCAGGGAGTGGGGCCCACGGGGCAGCGTGGGGTTATTCCATGGCATGCCATCGACTGCGCGATTCTAGTTTCACATGATTCTCGGACCACCAAAAATTTGAGGACAGATTTCAATGTGGAGGGTAAAATGTCACCGGCTGTAGGTATATAACACACATGTACTGCCTTGCGGTACAAGCCAGCTTTTATAGTGACAGGGTAGATTGTATGCTAATCATTCGGGTCTTCCGGCGACCCATGCTCGAACCCCGCACCTGGACCAACTAAATATTTCTGCACCTGTAAGATGCATATAGATGTAGTTTTAGCCGTTTCTTTAATTATAATTGTTTATTTCCAGTTAATTAGAACTGTTGAAACTCAGCCCTCTTTGAATTGAGCATTACGAAAACACGCCTTTACAAATACTTGTAACCCTTAACGCCGAAAAATTGAAAACATTATGATGAAAAATCGTGGTATTTGTCTTATTTCTGATCAAACTATAGATTGTGGTCCGGTACTTGTTAGAACCGCCTCATCGAGGCAGTTCTTACGAGTACCCACAATCTATATTTTAGAAAAGAAATAAGAAAAATAAGGTTTACCCTTGTAAACGAGTACCCACAATCTATATTGTTGAACAGAAATAAGAAAAATAACATTGACCCGTTTACACCCCAGTTTTACTATATCAAAATGGGGTTCAAATGTGTGTTTGTGTGTGTGTGTGTGTGGGGGGGGGGTCAAAATTATACATGTATAGGCCTGTTTGCGTGATAGTGAGCATTTTACTTAGTCGAAAACTAAATAAATAAAACCAGCCCACCCTCCTCTTATCCCTTTCAGAAATATTTTATAGGCCGTGTATACTTTACAAAGATAGGACCAGTCCTTTTTCAGACCAAGGTAGCTCAGTCGGATATACGCGTTTGACTGATGATAAGGAGGACGCGGGCTCGATACCTGTCGGGGTCGGAAACATTCTTTCGTGGAGATTGATCATGAAATCTTTTCGACGGTCATTCCCTCCCTTCCGCTGATTCAAGAAGGGCAGTTGTCCGTTTCTGGCGAAAGCGATATGCACTGGACTGGTTACGTACGTATAAGCCTGTCCATGTAAAGTGTGGATAGGTAAACTGATCGGCGAAAAATGACCTAAAAGTGTTGACTGGGCGTTAAAATCCAATACAAACAAACACACAAGGACCACTCCATATTCAACTATAGGGGTGTCAGGTTTGCTTGCTTTGTCAGTTTAAGTTTGACAAAACTCATGTGTAATAAGCAGACAGTGTTCTGTGGCGTCTGATCTGTACAATGAAACTTTAGATCGATGGCAAGTGCTCCGCTATGCACGTGCACAAAACTTTTTCTTGTTTTTCACGCTGTGTATCCAGCCACGAGTCTGAATCAGTAATGTATACACGTGAAAGATCAATATGTCGATAGGGAACATCTGTTCGGACGAGCTGTAGATACAGTAATGTTTCATTTAGTCGTATTGTTTAACCAAATAAGGGAATCAATAAGACACAATTGTCCCACTGTGATTCTATCAGATATGTAACAGAAGAAACATTAGCTGGGATGAAAATAAATATAAAAGCACTTGAAACATGTGATTCTCCGTGGACTTAGTCAAAACATTCTTCTCGTATTGAACGCGTCCGAATTGAAGCATTTCTGAAACATTAGTACATGTATTACACTCGAAACTAGGCAATGACGTTTGTTTGGACATTCGTACAATGTGATATTTGTAACGACGGATTGTCTAAATCCGAGATCAGTCTGTCACATTAACCGCCAAAGGAGACAACTTTCTGGACTGTCCTGTTCGCCCTTAAACTTTCCTTAAACTAAAAGGATCTACCTTTAAAGGAAAGAATTTGCTCCTTTAGCACTTATCCTGCCGAGCAAATCTATTAAGCCACGCCCATTGCTGACTATTAAACAATCAAGTTTGAATTGAGGTTTAACGTCTCCGTCAATACTGCCGGTTAAGGTCATTTTGGAAACGCTGCTTCCAATTTTGTGGGATTTTTACCCGACATTGAAAGTTTTAAGTCTTAGACCATCTAAGCGGTTTACCAGTACTCATGTGCGGTATATTATGTGCTATTCAAATTACATGGTAATGACAAACAATGTAGACCCTGATCAGATGGCTTCTGTAGAATCCATCTGATCTGGATCTACATTGTTTGCAAAGATAGTGGTTATGATCAGCAGGATAAGGGTTAACATCAAATGCTTTCCTTTTAGAGTAAACCGCTAGTGAAATGGATGATAAAACTATCCCTGTCCTGAGGATGCTTCCATTCCCCTTAAACTTTTACCACACATCTCGGAGGCTCAGTCGGAAGCCTGTCTGAACGGTAATAAAATGCAGCGAGTTCGATCCAAGCCGGGTCCGGCAACATCATTTTGCAGAGATCGATCATGAAATATTTTCTATACGCCCATTCTCTCCTTCCGCTGATTCAAGAAACGCAATTGTCAGTTTCTGGCGAAAGACATTCCACTGCATCGGTTAACCGCACATGTATTAGCTTGCCCATGAACGGCGTTCTCACTCGGCATGCCCCGTTGCAATAGTGTCACCCGGCATGGCCCGATGCAATAGTGTTGACTAGGTCGTTTAACTATGATCAAACCACACCCACAGCCCCCCCCCCCACAAACCCCTCACCCCAACCTCATTTTCATACATTTAGCATCTATATTGTTCCTTGTTTCGAACTGTTTCTGTTTCGTTTACATGCCTATGCAAACAGGCCATCCATATGAGACAATATTACATCTATCTTTCATTTGCCCCTTTCCTGATGAGAAATTGTGATATCTTTCTGACTTTTACTTTAAACGGTGCTTGTATTCACAGGCTACGTTTAAATGACACATTCTATCTGTCATTTCTAGCTGGCACATGAGTTTTCAAGCTGCTTCCGGCTTACACTACCATTGAAATATGAATCCGCAAAAACACGTAGTTCGGTTTATTTTCAGTGCTTCACTCATATCGTTTTTCTTTAATATTTCTGAAAATTTTATTCCCCCATGTTTGCATAAATGCATTGGTTAAGTTACACGTACATATATAGAAATCCAAGAATGAGCAGATGGCATATACCATTTAAAAATGAAAAAAAAAAAAAAAAACAACAAAAAAAAAAAAAAAACAAAAAAAAAAACGTATCAATGAAGAGGTGTGCTGTAAATGAATGGCTAGAATCCAGTCTGAATAAATTTGTTGCTGCACATTTTGGCAAAAAACAAACATCCAATGCTTGTTAGTTTTTGTTAACATTGAAAAAAAAGGTCACGTGACTTTATTATCATGCGACCCTGTCGATTTCTGACTGATGTCAGCTTTTGCCCTGTCAAAAATGAAGCATGCTTTTGCGAGCATTCAAGATACTGCAGAAAATACTTTAGCTATTCATTGCTGCATACAAGTAATATTCTATAGGTGCTCTGTCAAATTATCAACTGTTCCAGGGCAGGAAATGGCCATGAAGTTCAGAATAATCTTTGGGGAACTACACTGTTTGCATAAATTGGCCGCAGTCAAAGGTGGGTGGGGTATTGTTTACGTAAGCGCAAATGCCTATTTTGATACATTGCAGTACTTTTCATGACGATTAAATTATTATCATTTGGTATGTTTACAATATATTGATATAGTACCTGCTGGGCATGTGCTCTTACATACGAAGTATAGTAGTCGCAGATAAGATTGGTTTAAACAATATTTATTAGAATAAATTCACATGGATACATTGCATAATAGTATATGGTACAGGATTTGATAAAAAGCTAGAAGCTTATATAAATCACCCCAGAAATAAGAAATTTTGCCTCAGTGAGGCTATTTATCAAGGTATATGGCATTAGAATTTTGCCTCAGCGAAGCTATTTATCAAGATATCTGGCTTCTGACAATCTCATTGGTTACGTCTTGTGGATATTTTTATCTTCATGAAAAAAATATCAAAATCATGCTTGTGATTTAAAAGTTATATGTCTGGTATCAGTTTGTGAATACTTTGCCTCGGTGAGGCTATTTATCAAGAGATCTGGCTTTTGACAATATCATTGGTTAGGTCTTTTCAATAAACATCTGCGTGCCAAAAATTATCAAAACATTTCTACTGGTTTGAAAAGTGATACGCCTGTGTCAGTTAGTAAAATTGTTGCCTTTCCGAGGCTATTTATAAATAAATTGGCTTTAGAAAAGCTCAGTGGTTAGATCTTTGCAATATCTATCTGCATGCCAAAAAATATCAAACTATTCCAAGCGGTTAATAGTTATACTCCGTAATCATTTTTTTTTAAATATTTTGCCTCAGCGAGGCCATTTATAAAGTAATCTGGCATAAGACAATCCCTTGGGTTAGGTTTTGTCAATATCTACCCGTATGCCATACATTATCAAAATATTCCAAGCGTTTTAAAAGTTACAACGGTTTTCACAAACTGACCACAGACGGACGGACTCACAAGTTGATTATAATGTGCGGCCCCCGCCAAGCGGGGCTTGAAAAAATATATGGGCTGCATGATGCTTCCACGCAGAGCTGAAACCGACCCGCACAGGAGTACTGGTAAACCGCTTAGAGGATCTAAGCCTGCCCAGGCAAAGCGGTGCGAGTCGGCCCGTCCACGCTTATAAACCCTATTGGTTTCATTCGGCGACGGGGCTTGATGTGTCATTTCATCTCAATGTCGGGTAAAAGTCCCACAGAATTGGAAGCAACGTCTCCAAAATGACCTATACAGTGTTGACAGGGACGTTAAACCTCAAATCAAATAAACAAACACTCCGCAAGTCGACGAGGTCGATTCCGCTCCGTCTCAGGCAACACTGTAAATCTGGATGTTTTGGTTTTAAACACAAATTAAAACACTTCTCTGTAACACTTTTAAAACGTGTTTAGGTGTTTTCAGAAAACATGCATGTTTTTCAATGAAACACTATAGTGTTTTATATTAAAACACCAATGTTTTTGTGATAACACCTGTCTGGTGTTTTGCCTGAAAACACCTATCATGTTTTCAGTAAACATATATGTGTTATATCTAAACACTGATGTTTTGTGAAAACACGTGTTCTGGTGTTTTGTCTGAAAACACATAACACGTGTTTAGGGACTGTAACACTTTTAAAACACCAAAACATGTTTTGTAACTTTTCTGTGTTTTATTTCATAACATTCCAACCTTTTATTTCAAAACATACTGAACATTTATCATTGCCACTCCAGTTTGTTATATTATTTAACTTATAGCTACCACACCTACACTAGTGTTTAAGTGATTCTATGGGTATAAGAAATTGAGAATGCAAATCCTTACCAAAACACAAAATACAAGTCTATATCAGGGCATTTTGCAAAGATGATTTAACAAAAGTTCTTTGTCTTCTAAAAATCAGCTCTTTGAACAGATGAAAAAAAAAACTTTTGACACTCATAATCCTTATCCTGCTGAATGATTAATGTTGCCACTCCCTTTTTGAGTAATAACCAATCAAATTTCTTGAGATAATGTATTTGTTTAAATTCATGAACTGAATAACAAACCGTGTAGATCCTGATCAGATGGCTTCTTCAGAGGCCACCTGACCTTAAACTACACTGTTTGCAAACTTAGGGCTAATCGTGCTCAGCAGAATAAAGGTTAACACTCTTTACAAGTGCAGCTGTGCATTGGAAGAGACTGAGTGTGATCCCTTTTCCTGGCTATTCGAAAGTCTAGTGAAGCACATATATTTTTCTGGACTAGAATCTCTTTTTCAGCTTTTTTTTTTTTTTAAAAGAATGCACAAATCCAGCAGCCTTCTGGCTCAAAATGGTGTTTAAAAACTATTTGTTGCCCGAAGCTGTGAATTAGTCCTACAAATCAAGTTGAAGTACACTTCAAGATCCAGTTTAGCCACATCGTTTGCTGACTTCTTTTTCGTCATTGACAAGGTGCGCAGGCAGTATCTTTGGTAAAGATGCTTCTTGGACACTCTCTGCAAAATAAGAAGGCACTGTCAGCACTGGTAAGTCGTTAGCCTCCGAGTGTAAACTGAAAAAAATGAACATTTAAATTCCTGTACTATAACTGGTGTCTGATCTAGGTCTACACTGTTTGCAGAACCAGAAGTAGCTCTCATTACGCTAATGTAAAAGAAAAAAATGCAGCAGAAACGGAATTACCCAAGGCTACTCTTAAAAGAAAGGATTTGCTCCCCCTCGGGAGCAAATTCTTTCCTTTAAGAGTAGCCTCTGCCCCGAGAAAGATGTTTTTACTAGATAGTAATGATATTTTTGTTCCGGCTACGCAACTGAAACTAATAAGTGCAACAATTAGAAATAATATCTATGTACCTTCTACCGATTTAAGAAGGGCAGATGTCAGTTTCTGTCGAAAGAATGTACACTATATTGGTAACCTAGCAAGCACATGGCGTTATTGTGACGTCACTGTAACGTCGGAACAACGTCATTACGTTTATGCAACGTCACATCTACGTCAGTGCCCTGTCATGACGCATGACGTTGCACCGCCGTTGATCTGACGTTGCCCTAGCGACGTATGGCTGCTGGGTAAACAGCTTACATATAAGCCAGCCAAAGAAGTGTAGACCGGCTAGACATGAGCTAAATAGTGCTGATCGGACCGTTAAACTCCAAAACAAACAAACAAACAAACAAAAAATATGTGTCTGTGATTCAACAAAGGACTCCACAGATACAGATGCGTTCTATTGTCACAAAGTTAAAGTTCAACAAATCATTGACTGACAACATTATCCAGAAACATACACTCTTAATTGCCTTCCCCACCCACCTGTCATGCCTGTTTCAGAATCAGACTCTTTGAAAATTGCTTATTCAAACTTACCTGCATATAAATCCTAATTTGTCATCGTCTCATACGCTCAACACATCTTCTTCTACCGACTGTTGTGCAAATGTGTAATGGTAGAAACGGAAAATATACAAAAGATTTTCAAAAATGCAGAAATTGGATCTACATGTACAATGCGCCAATCTTCAGATTCAAATTTAATCACGTGACGTAGTTGTGTTGTCGGCTTAACATATATGTTTAAAGCTGGAAAACGCATGTGTTTTCAGGTAAAACACGCGCGTTTTCCGGTTTTGCCTGGGGACAAGAAGGTTTTTTTTTCCTGTACAAACAAGAGTTATTATTTGGCTAAATGTGTTATATGTGGCCTGGCAACAACATATAAATGATAATTTTTCATTAAATAATGTAAGATATTTTTTCAGTGTTTCTTTTTCTACACTATGTAGAAGTTGAAAACACCGGCGTTTTTCAACTCTGAAGCTCAAAGCGGTTTCGAAACATGTACAAAACATATGCGTTTGCCTTGAAAACGTAGGTGATTTAGTCTAAAACACTAGCAAAACACGTGTAGTGTTCCCAAAATTTACAGTGAATTATTGAACATCTCGAACTCTCCGAAAATCCTGAATCGACTGTCATTTTTGTTTTACGGCCCTTTCAATAATATTTCTGTTATACTGAGGCTGTCGAATCGACAGCTTCAGTATAAGTGAAATATTCTTGAAAGGGCCGTAAAACAAAAATAAAATGAAATAAAGGAAATGATTGAAACGTTTTAAATCAGTTTTCACATCTCTTTTGTACAGAAGAAAATCAAATAAATTGTGAAGATGAAATTGATTTTAAGATAAGGGAAATGATAAAAAGTAACAGTTGGGCTACATTAAAAGAGACAAAGTGATTTGCTCTGTTGCGTTTTAATTATTGCGTTAAAAAGTCAGCGTGCACTTTAATTGAGCCAGCCAACGCATAAAGATACAGGTACCTTAGATTTGCACGACATACGCATGCGCAAGCTTTTAAAATGGTGATACCTTTACCCCTTGCTGGGAAGAGTTGTTTATGTACGTTTGACATCTGACAAGACTGTACAATTGCGCTGTCTCACCCGAACCTTACCATTCGTCTGTGCAAATAGTACCATTTTCGCAGATAACAGTCGGAATGACTGGCACTGTTCGAAATTGTGTTTGCCAGAGCATGTCGACCGGCCGACGCTTGCTTGTTGATGATTCGGAGTCAGACAGCTGCTTGTCACAATTAAATAAGCAATTTTCATTAAAAAAGTAAAATTTAAATTTGCAAATTGGAGGAAAATTGTCCTTCATAAAATATGCATTACCAGTTTCAACAATTCTAGAGCCTAGGACCGCAAAAAAGGTCCTTATTAACTTATATGCGAACGGCGACGATTTGGACATGTGTGGCCAGAGCCTTCACTGTCTTAAAGGTCGTTGGGTCGTTGCAGATACATGTAACATGGCAACAAGTGTACCCCATCCTTCTCTGGTTTAGTAGGCTGGCCCGAGTGAGATTTCGAATCACCTTTCGATCCATTGTTTGATGCTGTCTTTCTTTCTCTTTTGTTTTGTATCCGTCCGTAAGTCGAGATCAAGCCCGTGACCTGACATCACGACAACAGGCCTATATAAATTTGACCCCCTTGAATCCCACTTTTATATAGTTAAACTGGGGTTTACAGGGGTAAACCTTATTTTCCTTATTTCTGCTCTAAAATAAAGATTGTGGGTAATCGTTAGAACCGCCTCGATGAGGCGGTTCTAACGAGTACCAATAATCTATATTTTGATCAGAAATAAGAAAAATATCACTATTTTTCATCTTAAAATTTTCATTTTTTCGGCGATAAAGGTGGCAATGTATTTGTGTAGGCGTGTTTGCGTAATGATCCGTCCGTAAGTCGAGATCAAGCCCGTGAACTGAAAACCCTTGCTACTGCAACTGTTTAAAGAGAAAAATGGAGTTTTACGAGGCTATATACACTGAAATTTCTCTCTTAAGACCACTTTTGGGACTGTTCAGAAGACTACTTTTGAGAGCACTTTTGAACCGTCCCAAAAAGATCGTCTCATAGTATTACTAGAATGCATTTTAATATCCTTTTAAAAGCAGAATTAGTCATACATTTACAGTAGCTGGTCTTAACGGAATATCAGTGTACATGCATATATCTTAAGTTATTTTTGTTATTTGTGTTAAAAAAAAAACAACAAACAAACAAAAAAAAAAAAAACAAAAAAAAAAAAAAAAAAAAAAAAAAACGTTATAACCACGGTTGTATCGAGTATCCGCTTTCTGTGTTGACGGTCGTGTTTTCCGATTTGGGATGTTTTTCATGAAACTTTGCTTAAACAACAGACAGAGCCCAAAAAAAAAAAACCGCTTCATTGATTTACAGGTTATTTTGTTCTCTCAAGATCCTTATTTTTTACAAACATCATCAGATCAGAGGCCCTTTATCAGACGTACAGAGGACCTAGTCATCAGGGGCCCTTTTCATATATGGAAAACATCTGCCAGTCCCATTCTGCGCAATGAAATTGGGGTTTTGTAGGACTGTTTATTGTTTGGAAAGGTGTGTGTGGGGTTGGGTTGGTCGGTGGGGTGTGTGTGTTGGTGTGTGTGTGTGGAGGGGCTGGCTCGGGATGTAAAGGCGGTTCTAACATGCACCATTACGTTTTATTTGGAATCACCCCCGCGCATAGGGGCTTGAAGAAATATATGGGCTGCATGATGCTTCCACGCAGAGCTGAATCCGGCCCGCACACTAGTACTGGTAAACCGCTTAGAGGATCTAAGCCTGTCCAGGAACTGCAGTGCGAGGCGGACCGTCCATGCTAATAAACCCTATTGGTTTCATTGGGCGACAGGGCTTAAGAGGTCATTCCATCTCAATGTCGGGTAAAAGTCCCACAAAATTGGAAGCAACGTCTCCAAAATGACCTTTACAGTGTTGACGGGGATGTTAAACCTGAAATCAAACAAACAAACAAAACGTTTTATTTGGAGCATAACGATAATAATAATGATGATGATAAAAATCAGCTGTAAAATGTCATCCCCATAGCTATGAAAGGCAGCTTTATGTTGAAAAAGGTTATTATCGTAATTCAAAACTTTCATTTTCCCACTTTTTTGTCGAGAATGTGTCTAAAATGCTGCATATGTTGAGAATTTATCCTTACAAACGGTACTCTGTATCTATATCTACGAGTATATCAATATAGATAAGACACCTTGGTTATTAACCCTTTTTGTACCAAATGGAATCTTCCACCTTATATATAGCAGGAGTCCATTTCAAAGTTAAGGGGTGTCTGATTGTGTTTTCTTTAAAAAATTTTGAGAAAATGGCTGAGCTGTTAGCAAACAGTGTAGGCCCTGATCAGACGCCGCGTTCTGGGGCGTCTGATCTGGGCCTGCACTGTCTGCCAGGGTACCCGTTTTGGGGTTTCTGGTACCGAATGGGTTAAGTCAACATTGCTTTCTTGGAGGCAGAAAAAACATATGTTAATCATCTGTCAAAGTACTTCTGCCAATTTGTACAGACCTGCCAACGCTACTAGGCCAGCGACCTTACCACAACATTCCCAGTAGAGTACTTGGTTTGAGCCTTTTTTGTCATAGTTTCTTGGCATTTGCACACATGAGAGATCTAAGTTGATAGAAATCTCACAAGTGAATAAATTTCTTCCATCCCCGATATCATTATGGTTATTTTGTTGTTGTTTTTGTTCATAATGATGATGTGTCGTCGTTGTTTGTTTGTTGTTGTTGTTGTTGTTGTTAATGATGATGATGATGATGATGATGATGATGATGATGATGATGATGAAGAATCATCATCATCATCATAGTCATCATCATCATCATCATCATCATCATCATCATCATCATCAATGTGAGACACGCTCAACTGTCAACTGTAAGTGGACTGTTCACAAACAAACATTTACATTTCAACAAATACACATTAGGTCGGCCCCAGACCTTCGGGGCTTGAAGAAATATATGGGCTGTTTAATGCTTCTACGCAAAGCTGAATCCGACCGCACACGAGTACTTGGTAAACCGCTCAGAGGATATATGCCTGCCCAGGCAAAGCGGTGCGAGTCGGCCCGTTCATGCTTGTAAACCCTATTGGCTTCATTAGGCGGCAGGGCTTGAGGTGTCATTTCATCTCAATGGCGGGTAAACGTCCCACAAAATTGTAAGCAACCTATCCAAAATGACCTATATTGTGTTGACAGGGACGATAAACCTCAAATCAAACAAACATCAACAAATATACATTAGGTATAGTAGTCGCAGATAAGATTGACTTAGGCGGAGAATAAAGTTTGTACCTGCCTTAGGAATATTCCATTAGCAAAAAGGTAAACCAAGTCACCCCGATTGTGTGAATTCAACTGTAACACAAGCATAACCTTGGCGTATATGACCATTTCGTCCGCTTGTAGAAAGCGTGCGAAAGGCACTCTACCGAATCTTCTGGTGGACTCAGCGAATTTGACATATATTGACAACAGCTGAATAGCCCCGCCTAGTCAATCTTATCTGCGACAACTATAACGTACTATGAATTATATCTTGATAAAGCGTTATGCGACATTCATCAGAATGGCTTGGTGGTCTTGTTGATTGCAGATGTTCCAGTCTGCTGAGCAGTTGCAGACTAGAACAGAGCATTGTTACAGAAACAAGCACAACTAACGCGTTACTCAGTACCTCTGTTTCGCTCACCAACATGGACTGATTGTTCTTTTGTCTATTTCAGTTTGTCGAACGAAAATATAGAGAGGAAATCGCTGAGGGTGAGTTTCTTTCATCATTTGCCATCGTATCCTTTTGTGATACACGTTTGTTGGACCGCTAGGCGTCCGACAAGCTTAAATGCCCGACGCCAATATCATTATGTACACCTTTTTTACAACTTCCCGAAAATCTTGCCGGAAACTTACTATACAGGGTTTTCGGACACTTTGGAGACCTAAACTTGCTATTCTATGTTGGCCATGCAATGTCAACGTCTCAGTAGTACACGTTTGTAGAGCCCATATGTGTCCGACGTCGCTGATACCATGATTCGTCACACTTTTCCACAGCTTCCCGAAAAAAAACCCATATAATTTGCCGGACACTAACAAGTGTACGACAGTACTTTGTGTGGGATACTAATCAGTCTTTATACTTTTCTACATGGTGTAATATCTTCTCGAAACAGAATTCAAAACACAAAAAACAACATAGTTACAAGTGTACGACAGCCCTTAGTGTCGGACAATGATTATTCTTCACACTTTTCCACATTTTCTCGAAATGGAAAACATACAGTTTGTCGGACACTTGCAAGTTTACGACAGCCCTATGTGTCGGACACTGATCCATTCTTCATACTTTTCTACATCTCGAAAAACATAGAATTTGTCGAACATTCGCAAGTGTTCGACAGAACTAAATGCCCGACACTGTCAGATCAGTCTTTATACTCTTTTCTACAGCTCCCCGAAAAAACTTAGACTTGCCCAGGTCCCTACATTTACATTTTTTATTTTTAAATGAAAGTCATTTATTTTTAAATGAAACAAAAAATATGTAAAAGTATCTTTAGTCTTCATCTATGAATGTAGAATTTGTCGGACCTTTGGGGGGCCTACACACGCTACAATGGGCTTGCCACATACTCGACCTTGCCGTCCACATTTGTGTCCTAGCCCCTGAATGGAAATCCATATTGCAGATATGAAATTTAAATTGAGCCGCGCCAAGCAAAAATGTGTCTCTCTACTTGAGAGCACAGCGAAGACTCAGATCAGCCTGCGCATCCGATGTGCGCTGTATGGATGCCCGTTGACCAAGAATTTCTTTGTAAGTGGTTTATCAGTTCTCAAGTGCGGTCTGTTTCAGCTCTTCATGGAAGCATCATGCAGCACAGTCTATTTCCCCAAGCCCCAATGGGTCGGAAAAGACCATAGAGACATAATCATTAGTAGTCACCATTAAACCATCAATGCCTAGAGTCCATATATGGGACATTGGCAAGCAGTATAGAGAATGATCAGACGCCGCGCACTGCGGTTACACAGGGACTTTTGGTTTTCGAAACTTGCAATTTGTTTGTTTGATTTGAGGTTTAACGTCCCCGTCAACACTGTATAGGTCATTTCGGAGACGTCGCTCCCAATTTTAGTGGGACTTTTACCCGATGACAACTCAAGCCCTGTCGCCAAATGAAACCAATATGGTTTATAAGCATGGGCGGTCCGACTCGCACCGCTTTGCCTGGGCAAGCTTGTGCGGTTTACCAGTACTCGTGTGCGGTCGGTTTCAGCTCTGCGTGGAAGCATCAGTTTCTTCAAGCCCCGATGGGCAAGGGCCTGAAACTTGCAATAAATGCAACAAATTCGACACCGCTAAATCAGGGAACAGACGAGCCCAAACATTGCTTCCGATTTCATCACGTGAACAAGTCCGTGAAATGAAGACCCTCCCTAAACCCCACTTTATATAGAGAAAACTGGGATTTACGGGGGTATTCATTATTTTTCTTATTTCTGCTCCAATGAGGCGGTTCTAACGAGCACACACAACCTTTGTTTTGAGCATTTATAAGAAAAAATATCAAGGAATTTCATCAGAAGAGTAGCCATTTTGGAGATGTGAAAATGCGCTATGTCGTACGGGTGAGGTATTGTAATGTTGTGGCACATTTACCCGACACTGAATTAAGTGGGAGATTCCATTTGTCATGTTTGGGTTAATTCGCCATTAGTCTGCACTAATACGCAAAAACAATGGTTGGTTTCAAGATGCAAAACATGCACACATGGCCACAAAGTAAATGATAACATATGTTTCTCGTTGTCAGGCTGTTTATTACTGTTTTTTGATGCAATACTACGTATTTTTTGTTTCTTCTATCTTATCATTGTTTTTATACTGTTAGATAAAGACATACCGAAATCACTACCGAAATTTAGGATGCTGTTGTGGGATTTTTTTCCTTATTTCTGCATAAAATTATTATTTCTACATTGTGGGTAACAAGAAATTAATAAGTTTTAAGGCATATGTTTGGCTGCAGAAAAACAATAGCAACAACTAAAAAAAAGCCCAATTTTCATTTGTCTAAAATGAGGCTACGTGAAAATTCTAGCGGAAAATTAAGTCTGAAATCATCTTTATCGTGCGTAAAATGCATGTACCAATTAATGCAATTCGTATGGAACAAACGTAACCTTAAAACAGGACCGCAGTTTCTGGAAGCGTCCTCTAGCGATACATAACAGGAGGTAACACATTGCGTTTGCTAATTAGCGCAGCGTTTGAGCTGGATAACATGGATCACTTTGGCGTGAATCTAACGGCTGAATTTCCGAGGGGAAGTATATCTTAACAAAAAAGATAATTTAGCGATAATCATTTTTCGAAAGAAAGACATGTTGCAGGTACATGTAATACTACGTGTTCATTTTAGAAGGCGCGTCATCATCGAGGCGAATCCTGGAAATATATATATTTTTTCAATAAAACAAACGCACGCAGATGGGCTGCATGATGCTTCCACGCATAGGTGAAACCGACCCGCACACGAGTACTGGTAAACCGCTTAGAGGATCTAAGCCTAGAGGATCTAAGCCAGCTCAGGTAAAGCGGTGCGAGTCGGACCGCCCATGCTTATAAATCCCCCTATTGGCTTCGTTGGCGACAGGGCTTGAGATGTTATTTCATCTCAACGTCGGGTAAAAGTCCCACAAAATTTGAAGCAACGTCTCCAAAATGACCTTAACAGTGTTGACGGGGACGTTAAACCTAAAATCAAACAAACAAAATTGCAAGGGTAGAGATAGTATTTTGCATGGCGCAGCATATGCCATTAAGTATAGAAAATCATCATCTCTCGCTTTTTTTTTGTCCTGCACATGCTGAAACACTCAGTGACAATGACAAAAATCTCGTTTGATCTTCTAGTGCTTAGATAATTCAGTAAATATTAGATGATGTCGAAATATAAGGCCGCGCCAAGCAGAAACTCGTCTTCAGACATGAGCGCCAAGCGAAGGCTCTGATCAGACTGCGCGGACGCGCAGTCTGATCAGAGCCTTCGCTGAGCGCTTACAAGATTGATGTCGATCCAGAGCTGCTTCAAGTAGACAGGGAAGGCTGCGCCCTGACCGAGTGAATACGCAGGCTGGTTTGTGTCTGTCATATGCGCACATGCCCAAAAGCACATTATCATTTGTCGCGGCCCATACATAGGCTTTTGGTGAAGAATCTGCCATGCTACCTTGCCATTAGACTGCATTCGTGCATATTACAGTGTACTGCTTTCTTAATAAGTTAATTGTTGTTTGCAAAGTCCTTTAGAATGCGCATGGTGTACGCCCTATACAATGTGCATGGACATCACTCCATACTGGCTCAGCTTAGCTACATGTAGCTAGCTTGTGGATGGCCCTTCACCGTGTGGTTACCAAGTGCCCACAGACGATATAGCAATAAATTTAATACACGGGAACGTCGTTGTAACGACAGTATTTGTTCCCCGATTTGGTGCCGTTATAAGGATTTAGCCGTTATAAAGAATCCCATTAAGGAGTGAAAAGTACTTTCTCGCTTATTTTCTCGAAGTATCAAATGTTTGTTAGTATCGCGACGGTCAACAAATGTTGTGGACATTTGTTAGAATCGCCTCGTCGAGGCGATTCTAACAAATATCCATTACATTTGCTTCTTGGAGTATTAAATAATTAAAATATTCTTGAATATTACCATTGATCCGTATCAACTTTAACTAAGGATTCGCTTCATTGCAGTTGTCGTTATAACGGGTTTTATCGAGTGTCGGTATAAAGAGGGTTGACTGTATGCACTCACCAAAACTTAAGCGTCACCTCCTTTAATGTCCCGTAACTTCGGTTTGAATTTTGTATATTAAAATAAACAAAATTAAATAAATAAATAAATAAACTCAAGTAGAACACGTTCTAACACCAACACAAGTTGTTGCACAGTCTGTCTGCTCAGCTAAGATAACTTTAGGCATTGCCCATTAGAGCCGGCCTCGGTGGCTCAGTCGGATGCGCGTCTGACTGGTGATCAGGAGGACGCGGGTTCGACTCCCGCCGGGGCCGGCAACATTCTTTCGTGGAGATTGATCATGAAATCTTTTCTACGGTCATTCTCTCCCTTCCGCTGATTCAAGAAGGGCAGTTGTCAGTTTCTGGCGAAAGAATGTGCACTGTACTGGTTAACCGCTTACGTATAAGCCTGCCCAGGAAAGTGTTGATAGGTAAACTGACCGGCTCAAAAATGACCTAAATAGTGTTGACTGGGCCGTTAAACTCCAAAACAAACAAACAAATTGCCCATTAGAATCCGCCCATTTACCGTGGCTGTCTCCGAGGGACCGGAGACGACATAGCACCAATTGCCAACCTCTTACACCATTTAAAGGATAAAAACGCCAGTTCAGACTTACACGTCTGATAGATTTGTGCCATATATTGCGTGACAACATTATATTGCAAAGCAGGCAGCCTCGCTGCAACCCTCAAAGACAAATGTCTGCCTCCCGTCCAGCACATACTGTCACGCAAACCCACAGGGAATCGATCTTTAACTTGCGGAATTTGTTCACTTTCACGGGGAGCAGTTCTTGCCAAACAATTATGACATAGCTCCATATAAGAACGGGCCTCCGTGGCCTTATGGGTAAATGCGCTGACTATTAATCATAAGGTCTCTAACCGCTGTGATTCGAGCCTTGCACGAGCTACATGTGAGACGCCAAGGTCTGTAGCGGAAGGTCAGATGTTTTTTTTTCTCCGGGTACTCTGGTTTTCGCCCACCTCTGATCAACGATAGGCTCGATTAAGTGAAATAATCTTGAAAGGACCGTAAAACCAAAACTAGAAAAAAAAATCTCTTGTAAAATTATTTCTTGCACACCAGACAAGGAAATTCGTGATTTTACCCTGGGTTAGAACCCTGGTGTTCCGACCCAAAATCAAATATATTCGCGTGTTTGATAAATGCACTGGTTGATTACGCCCATAGGGGCTTGAAGAAATATATGGGCTGCACGATGCTTCCATGCAGAGCTGAATCTGGCCCGCACACTAGTACTGGTAAAGAGCTTAGAGGATCTAAGCCTGTCCAGGAACCGCGGTGCGAGGTGGACCGTCCATGTTAATAAACCCTATTGGTTTCATTGGGCGACAGGGCTTGAGATGTCATTTCATCTCAATGTCGGGTAAAAGTCCCACAAAATTGGAAGCAACGTCTCCAAAATGACCTTTACAGTGTTGACGGGGACGTTAAACCTCAAATCAAACAAATGGTTGATTACGACCTCGTATGCGCCGTCGTTAAGGTTGATGTCACAGCACGTTACGTGACGTCACTAAACGTTCATGCATTGTCAACACAATATGGCGGACGTTGGTAACCGAAGTGACTGCAGCATTAAAAATCCGCGCTTAGATTGGAAGGTTTGCAAGAAAAAGAATGCAATATGGGTGTGATGGGTGGATAGAAAAATCCGTCCCTCGGGATCACTGTCCGGCATCACTCGGCAAGCCTCGTGATGCCGGACAGTGACCCTCAGGACGGATTTTTCCATCCACCCCTCACACCCATATAAGATTCTTATTGTCCGCTGTGTCCGTTCTCCTTAAAACATCCAGAATTTCTTTTCTCTGAACTTTTGCCTGCATTTGGATCTTGCATGACTTACGTATATGCCGAGTTTTTTCCGATAGAGTTGGGGAATCGATACGTTAAAAGCTTTCTATACATTGGTTAATTGGGAGAAAATTGGAAGACAATAGGATAAAACAGGCATGTTATCACTCAGAGAGGGGAAGTAGGCGAACTCTGATTGTCAATAACTGATGGACAAGCTTTGTAGTTTTCCTATCACATGAAATCCATCGCTTCTGATTTTCCATATATTGGTACATTAGCGCCAATTAAGGGCGTACGAAACAGTGGTTATATGTTTTGTTTGTTTGTTTGATTTCAGGATTAATGTCCCCGTCAACATGGTATAGGTCATTTTGTAGACGCTGCTTCCAATTTTGTGGGACTGTTTTCCCGACATTGAGATTAAATGACGTCTCAAGCCCTGTCGCCCAATGAAACCAATATGGTTTATAAGCATGGACGATCCGACTCGCACCGCTTTGCCTGGGAAGGCCTAGATCCTCTTAGCTGTTTACCAGTACTCGTGTGCGATCAGTTTCAGCTCTGCGTAGAAGTATCATGCAGCCCATGTATTTCTTCAAGCTCTGATGGGCGTAGGCCGGTGGTTACATGTAACAAGAGTTATGCTTTATTTTTCATCTTGAAAAAGTCATTCATATACAACAACCATTTCCATATCTTTTCAGCTAAACATATTGCTTACTGTCACGGTTTAAGTTGTGTAAACCCCAGTTTTCTCTACACACAGTGTGGTTTAGGGGGTGTTCATTTCACGGACTTGTTCATTTGATGGAATTGCACCTGCTTTCGCTGATGAAAACAACAAGAAGTCAGGAAGTTGTTTATTTCGTAAAAATGGCGGGTATCCAATCCTTGTAATTTAAAATGAATTCTTTTCATTGGAAATTTCTTTTCTTCTTGAAAGAGCCCTCCTTAACAAGGGATTTTTATTTACCATCACGTGAACTAGTCCGTGAAACGAAGACACCACCCCAAACTATACCCCACTTTATATAGAGAAAACGGGGGTTTACGGGGGTATACATTATTTTTCTTATTTTTACTCCAAGACCCAGGTTGTGAGTACTCGTCAGAACCGCCTCAATGAGGCGGTTCTAACGAGCACCCACAACCTATGTTGACAGTATTTATAAAAAAAATATCAGGGATTTTCATCAGAAAAGTAGCCATTTTGGAGATGAGAAATAGGCACTATGTCACACGGGTGTGTTACGAGTATCGTACTGCCTTCTTCCACCTTTACCTTAAATTGAAAAGGAAGATGTTTTATTCCAGGTTTATTCATTATTCTTAGGCGAAAATCATTTCCTGACAGAATTAGTACAATATTGACAATTTCCCTCCTATTATCTCGTCCGGGCAATTTTCACAAATAGATGATGAAAAAATAACGAATTATTTGAGAATAAATCACATATTAGAGTCTGGAAAGAATGCTTTCTATCGATCTGTTGTACTGCGAAATCCTCGGGGAGGCATGTTGAATGCTGTGAAATAAAGAGGTTTTTCGAGATTATATGCATTCAATTTATTCTCAGTGCAGAGATTAATAATGGCCCTTTAATAACTTCGTTACGGCTTATTCTTCGATTTCTGTCTCTACTGTGACGCTGACTTCAGGGAAAGCTTTGTCAGTATAAATGGGTCGATTGTCTTTGAGAGCATGCTAAAACTGAATTAAAGCTCTGACAGCATTGGTGTGTCGATTGTCTCTGAGTGTAGGCTAAAAAATCAAAGCTCTGACAGCATTGCTGGGTCGATTGATTCTAAGTGTAAGCTAAAACTAAAAGCACTGACAGCATTGGTGGGTCGTTTTCTCTGAGCGTAAGCTGAAAGCCAAAGCACTGACAGCATTGGTGGGTCGATTATCTCTGAGAGTAGGCTGAAAATCAAAGCACTGACAGCATTGTTGGATCGATTGTCTCTGAGAGTAGGCTGATAATCAAAGCGCTGACAACGCTGTTGGGTCGATTGTCTCTGAGAGTAGGCTGATAATCAAAGCGCTGACAACATTGTTGGGTCGATTGTCTCTGAGAGTAGGCTGATAACCAAAGCGCTGACAATGATGTTGGGTCGATTGTCTCTGAGAGTGGGCTGATAATCAAAGCGCTGACAACGTTGTTGGGTCGATTGTCTCTGAGAGTAGGCTGATAATCAAAGCACTGACAACGTTGTTGGGTCGATTGTCTCTGAGAGTAGGCTGAAAATCAAGCGCTGACAACATTGTTGGGCCGGTCGATTGTCTCTGAGAGTAGGCTGAAAATCAAAGCACGGACAACATTGTTGGGTCGATTGTCTCTGAGAAGAGGCTGAAAATCAAAGCACTGACAACATTGTTGGGTCGATTGTCTCTGAGAGCAGGCTGAAAATCAAAGCGCTGACAACGTTGTTGGATCGATTGTCTCTGAGAGTAGGCTGATAATCAAAGCACTGACAAAATTGTTGGGTCGATTGTCTCTGAGAGTAGGCTGAAAATCAAAGCACTGACAGCGTTGGTGGGTCGATTGTCTCTGAGAGTAGGCTAAAAATCAAAGCACTGACAGCATTGGTGGGTCGATTGTCTCTGAGAGTAGGCTAAAAATCAAAGCACTGACAGCATTGGTGGGCCGATTGTCTCTGAGTGTAGGCTGAAAACTCAAAAAGGTGACAGCATTGGTGGGTCGATTGTCTCTGAGTGTAGGCTGAAAACTCAAAAAGGTGACAGCATTGGTGGGTCGATTGTCTCTGAGTGTAGGCTGAAAACTCAAAAAGGTGACAGCATTGGTGGGTCGATTGTCTCTGAGTATAGGCTGAAAAATCAAAGCACTGACAGCATGGTTGGGTCGTTTATCTCTGAGCGTAGGCTGAAGAAATGGTCCTGAACGGGTATTTAGACTGTTTCGTTTAACCCTTAAAGTCCTGTTCTTAAGTAAACAGTGGAGACCCTGATCAGACGCCGCGTTCTGCGGCGTCTGATCTGGGTCTGCACTGTTTGCCAATGTCCCAGAAAAGGGCCGCTAGGTATATGTGGGTTCATGGCAGCAGAATATGATCCTACTTCAAGCCAAAAATAAAACTGAAAGATAGTAAGTCTGGAAAGGAAAGACAGAAGAAAAAGAAATGAAAAGTAGGGGAGACTTGTGCAAGTCTGGTTTTATCTATACTGTATATATCTCGGCCTGTCCATGCTTATAAACCCTATTGGTTTCATTGGGCGGCAGGGATTGAGATGTCATTTCATCTCAATGTCGGGTAAAAGTCCCACAAAATCGGAAGCAATGTCTCCAAAATGACCTATACAGTGTTGACGGGGACGCTAAACCTCAAACAAACAAACAAACAAACAAACTATACTGTATATTACTTTGGTCCATTGACAAACAGACGACTGAAAAAGGAATCCAAACGTATTGAAAATTTTAAAACGTTTTTTCTTGCGGAATTTACACTGCTAGAGTTACGAGGAACTGGTCAGTTGACCTATTTACGTAGTTCTTGGGCACGTTTCTACGCCTGTGTTTCATGACAAAAGTATTTGAAAAAGCGACAACTCTTATGCTACATGTGATAATCACAACGGGGTTAATGTTCACCCAATAATGTAACGGTGTGACACAGGAATAGCTGCAATCACAAACGTTTCAGAAACCCCACATGATCACATCTATGGCTCTTGCAGTAAAAGCTCTACAACTTTCTTTGTGCCTTCGATACTTTATACAGTAAACTTCTTATATTAAGACCAACTTTGGGACTGTTCAAAAGTGGTTCATAAGCATGGACGGTCCGACTCGCACCGCGGTTCCTGGACAGGCTTAGATCCTCTAAGCGGTTTACCAGTACTCGTGTGCGGATCGGTTTCAGCTCTGCGTGGAAGCATCATGCAGCCCATCTATTTCTTCAAGTCCCGATGGGTGGGGGCCGGAAAAACAAAAAATAAAGAACTGCTGAAACCATTTAAATATGCTTTTGAAAGGAGAATTGGTCTTAATTTTAGCTGGTCTTAATAGCGAAATTCTACTGCATTCTGTTATTTGCTCTTTCGTATCTGACGTGCCACTACACATGCCAAAGAACATACCATGCACACATGGGCCCCGTCAAGCGATTTTGGTACTTACCGCCTGTGCGAGCAGCGAAGGTTCAGGCGAGCCTGCGCATCCGCGCAGTCTCGCCAGAACCTTCGCTTCTCGCTCATACAAGCAGTCAATCAAGAGGAACCTTCAGACAGAAAGCCATATCCCTGGCCCCTCTGAATGGCTGGGCATGCGCAGTTAAAATTTGTCATGACGGAATGCTCGAAGACACAAATTCGCTTGGCGGGGCTCAAATCATATTATGATAATTATCCCCCTATAACATTCCGACCAGCAAGAAATCAGATTTTCTACTCACCAGTCGACTCACCAGCTTTGTTCGTTGAGTAAATCTGTTGCACGAATAGACAGTACAAGTTCTTGCCTTTTCATACTGACAGCAGAGATGCGAAGATATTCAGTATCAACCGGTTGTGTATACCATCTAGTTGGATTTTCCATGGAACTGCTCAATTATCAATCCATGTCTGCTACTTGTTAATGGAAATCTCCGGCATTAAGTAAGATAACAACATAATACAACTTCAATAGGTGTACTTAATGAGCCATAACGCCAAAAAATGGCTCTTGTAGATAACTATGCAAACAGCCCAGGTTCAGGCAACTGTGCATGCGCAGTCTTGTCAGCCTTCGTTGTTCCCAGTAGAAACAAAAAGGCAGCAAAATAAGACCGAGCGGCTTGCTAGAATTCTTGTTTCAGGAATCCGCTGAGGACGCAGTGGGTTAAGTCCCTTATTTCTATTGGCGTGGTTATTATGCTAAAATGAGGGTCTTTTATTTTTCAGCATCCCCCAGGATTTTCAGTCTAAGCATCTTATTATGATTCAAGGACTTGATACCTTTAAAAATCTGTATTGTCAGATGATCTAAAGCAACATTGCTGTCACGTGACTATGTTTATGTTCCACATCTCAGTAAATGCACTCATCCGCACACACACACGCACACCAGCATTGCACGCACGTGATAATAAGTTGGGCTTGGCCGGTCCACATATATGTACATTGTTTCGGTCGAGAAAAAATATCACTGACACCAGGTAGAACCATCTGCTCTCGTTGTTACTCATGTAAATGTTCAGTAACCCTCGGGATGGGGTGGTGGGGTAGGCTGGGGGGATGGGGCGGAGAGGTTTTCCACACTCTGGGTAAGTATCGTTAACCCGGGTACCCAGAAGAAAATGTGATTTTCAGCGAACCGTAATTTGTTTTAATTTGAATGTTTCGTTTCTTTTGGAATTCAAGCCACATGTGCCGTCACTATGGGCCCCGTCAAGCGATTTTGGTACTTATCGCTTATGCGATCAGCGAAGGTTCAGGCGAGCCTGCGCAATCGCGCAGTCTCGCCAAAACCTTCGCTGCTCGCTCATACAAGCAGTGAATCAGCAGGAACGTTCAGACAGAAAGCCATGTCCCTGGCCCTTCTGAATGGCTGGGCATGCGCAGTTAAACTTTGTCATGACGGTATGCTCGAAGACACAAATTCGCTTGCCGTGGCTCATATACACCCACATTTGGATATCCCAACCGTGATAGTGTTTCTTTGAAACATCTGTGGCAACTTTCTCATTGGACTTCTTAACATAAACTGTGGGTGTTCAACGAGGCAGTTCTAACGAGTACCTACAATTTAAGATTTTTTTAGTAAAAACAAACATCACAACTGTGCATGTCCTTGTAAACCCCATTTTTCTCAGTATAAAGTTGGGATTACTAGGGAATTTATTACATGGACTTGTTAACGTGGTGAGTTATCAGACTGTGTCCTCCCCCATTATATGGTAAGATCACCTGGACGTTAACATCCTACTGCACGATCCACTGAACAAGATGGGATTGGAGAAATAGTTTGGGCTGCATGATGCTTCCACGCAGAGCTGAGTAGTACTGGTAAACCGCCTAGAAGGTCTAAGCAGGCCCAGGCAAAGTGGTTCGAGTCGGCCATGCATATAAATATGTTCTATAAAAGGGTTATCCTTTGGAAGCAAGGAATACACCACAGAAATGAAAATACGAATTGAGCGTACATGTTTTCTGGGCCAAACTAGCTAGTTTCGGCCAATAAGGCCTCATCAGTAACCCTCAGATATTTTCAAAAATCCACAATGGAATCAATGATCCCAAAGGACAAGAAAATATAATCTACACTATTTGTTTCATAGGGCGGCAGGGGTTGAGATGTCATTTTATCTCAATGTCGGGCAAAAGTCCCACAAAATTGGAAGCAGCGTCTCCAACATGACCGAAATAGTGTTGACGGGGACGTTCAACCTCAAATCAAACAAACAAACAAAAACTGAGCAAGATTAAACATACCCCCCCCCCCACACACACACACACACTGTGGCGCGAACTATGCATTCTTCAAACTAATTATTCTGAAATTAACCCATATATGCCTAGCGGGACTTTTCTAGGACATTGGCAAACAGTGTAGACCCAGATCGAACGCCGCAGAATGCGGAGTCTGATCTGGGTCTGCGCTGTTTGCTTTAAGTACATACATATTTGTAAAATTTGCAACAAATACAAAATAATCTGACACCCCTTGAATTGGAAATGGACCACTCCAAACTTATTAGGTGGGATATTCCATTGTCATGTTTGGATTAATTGACTCAGATCATTTAGTCAAGCAAACCAAAATAATTTGCTGAATGATCGTGAAACATACAACCTAACAATAGTCTTCATTGAAAGGGCAGGTGGTTGCAATGGGCGTGTAATTACACGCTCCCCTTAGGGTCAGGTATCATCGACCGTTTAAGGGCCTGCGCATTCGGGTGACAATAACGAGGTGTTTAATAAAGGGCACAATACTGGGAAGCCACCTTCTTCTTTTTATGAGGGGGTATTGAATTATATTAGAGACAAATTAGATTCAGCCTTGTCAACCTTGAAACATAGTAGCTTTTTAAGCGAATAAAGAGAAAAAAAGAAAGGACTTTCTTGATTTTTTGCTATCACCGTTTGTCATATGCAAAGCCGTAGTCTCGTGTGCGGGAGACCGTGACTTTTCCCTCTTGATAAGTCTCTCATTTTTGTAGTTCATTGCGAAAACACGCCTATACGTACAAATACATTGTAAACTTTACCGCCGAAATCACGAAAATTTTAAGATGATAGATTGTGATATTTTTCTTATTTCTGCTCAAAATATAGATTTTTATTACTCGTAAGAACCGCCTCGATGAGGCGGTTCTAACGAGTACTAATAGTGTATATTTTAGAGCAGAAATAAGAAAGAAAAGGTTAACCCTTAAAAACCCCAGTTCTACTATATAAATGTGGGGTTCAAGGGGGTCAAAATAATATAGGCGTGTTTTCGTGATGTCGGGCCTCAATCGGGTCTCAAGTTTTGCCAACTTTTTGTGATGTAAGTCAGTATGCTGTCCGTTTTTTTTTTTTTTTTTATCCATGGTCAACTGCCATTATATCAACCGAAACCAGGATTATCAAAAGACCAGTACCCCCAACCTTCATCTCGTGTGAGTGATGTTTAATCCATTTTGTACCAGGTATTTGGCAAACAGTGCAGGCCCAGATCAGACGCCGCACAACAACGCGGCGTCTGATCAGGGCCTACACAGTTTGCCAAAAGTTCAGCTAATTCCTAAATAAAATTTGAAGAAAACACAACCTGACACGGCCTACATTTTGAAAATGACTCCTGCTATATATATGTAGGAAAATTCCATTTGGTACAAAAAGGTATTGACGAACCAACAACAAACAATCAAAAACTGAGCAAGATTTAACATGCACCCCCCCCCCCCCCCCCACACACACACACACCGTGGCGGACTATGCATTCTGCAATACCGATTTCAAAGACATTCAAACTAAATATTCTGAAATTAACCCATATATGCCTAGCGGCTCTTTTCTGGGACTTTGGCAAACAATGTAGACCCAGATCGAACGCCGCAGAATGCGGAGTCTGATCTGGGTCTGCTCCTGAGGATTAGGATTATTACTGTTTTTGGAATAACGAAAGAATGCACTATGTAAGACGCCAAGTTCTGCAACGGAAGGTCAGGTGTTTTTTCTACGATATAACACCCGGGTGACATAGTGCATCCTTTTTTTTTGAGGGGTGGGGGGTGGGGGGGGGGGGAGGGTTGGTTATGTTTTTACGGCCCTTTCAAGATTATTTCACTCATACCGAGCCGATCGTTAACCAGAGGTGGGCGAAAACCGCAGCACCCGGAGAAAAAACACATGACCTTCCGTTGCAAACTTGGCGTCTCACACAGTGCATTCTTTCGTAATTCTAAAACGGTAATAGGCCTTATCCCGGGGAGCAGATAATTGACCCCTATTGACATGGGAGACAAAAATAGTTTTGCAGGAGTTGCCTCCCATGAACCCTTAAGGACAGGTTACCGAATGCGTATCGTACAAGATTGTTGGTTGAATCTATTCAGTTACTTAATTTTCCAACCATAATTGTTTACGTATTGGGATTAAGTCAGTTTTGTTTGAAGGTTTGGCACGTTGTAAGATAAAAGAAATTAAAGTTCCTGATTTTGCAATCTTAATGTTTCATTTGTATAGATCTGCAAGATAAACTAATTGTTACGAGTTCACGAAGACGTTGCATTAAGTGACTACAAAAATGATTTTGTTTCATCAAGATAAAACATGGACTTATGTGATATAATTCTTTTTTCATGTCTTTAAAATAAAATATTTTTTTCTGATACAAATGTTACATTTTTCTCATTTCTGTTTTCGAACATAGGTTATAGTGCACGTTAGAACCGCCTCACTGAGGTGGTTTTAACGACAACAAACCCTCTATGTTTTGATCAGTAATGAGGGCCCATGAAATACCTAGCTTATCCCATTGTATGCTTCTGGACTCTTTCACTGCTATATGTTGGACAAGTCCATTTGTCATATAAGGGGTGTCAGGTCTATGTTTTTATGCCCCCGCATCGGCATGATGCCGGGGGCATATAGTTTTTCGGTTTTCCGTAAGTACGTACGTGCGTAAGTGCGTACATGAGTATGTCCGTCTGTGGGTGTGTATGTACGTACGTACGTGATCCTGTAACCTCAGGTTAAGGTTTTTGTAACAGGTAGTCTAGAACCTGAACTTTTAGAACTCATATTTTCCTAACCATTTGATGGAACTGGTTCATCTTTGGTATGATGATAGATATAGGTCCACAGTTTTATTGAACAATACCCCCACCCATGCCTGTGACCTCAAGGTCAAGGTCAGAGACTTAGAAATTTTCAATGTTAAAGACTCAGGTTAAGGTTTTTGTAACCGGTAGACCTGAACATTTTAGAACTCATATTTTCCAAACCATTTGATGGAATTGGTTATTATTTGGTATGGTTATAGATATAGGTCCAAAGTTTTATTCAGCGATACCCCCACCCATGCCCATGACCTCAAGATCAAGGTCATGGACTTAGAAATTTTCCATGTGAAAGACTCCAGTTAAAGGTGCATTATTGAGCTATCTGGAAAAAAATGCTATAAAAATAAAATACATATAGCCGGTATTTTTCTTTAAAACAATACAAACGAATGCATTTTATGCAAAAAATGCGAACAATTATGATGACAGGTAAACGAGTTTGAGAGGGATTCCCTAACTAGGTTTCGAACACTAGTTAGATCTATTTTTAGTTCGTGACAAAAATAGAATCCCCAAATATGACGTTATGTGACGTTCATTTTTGGCCTTGTTTGCTTAGGCCATGCCTGAATCGGAAAAAAATATGACGCTGAATACCATGCCATAAGTAACGACACTCAGGAACGATACTGTCGCCATGTGTGTGTAAAGTGACAGATTTATTTTTAGAACAGAAATTCCGAACACATGTTCAGAGCGAAGGGTAAACACGAATGAAAACGACCATTTTCACAAAGTTCTGAAGCTGTATTTGGCTCCAAAAGTGTACACATGACAAAGGAGTATGCATTGAAGATAAAAACCAGAAAAAAATTGAGACCCCGTAGCTCAATAATGCACATTTAAGGTATTTGTACCTGGTAGAACCTGAACTTTTATGATGGCTTTGGTTCATATGGTGATAGATATAGGTACAATGTTTTATTCAGAAATACCCCCAACCATGCCTATGACCTCAAGGTCAAGGTCACAGACTTAGACAATGTTAATGTTAACGATTTTAAAGAGCTCAAATTTTCAAAACCATATTATGGATTTTGCTTATGTATGCTATGATGATAGATACAGGTCCAAATGTTTATTTGGCAATACCCCCACTCATGCCTATGGCTTCAAGGTCAAGGACACAGACTTAGAAAATTTTAATTAGATATTTTAAGAGTTTATATTTTCCAAATCTTCTTTTAGGATTGAGTTTATGTTTGGTATGATGTTAGATACCTGTCCATTTTATTCAGCGATACCCCCACCAATGCTCATGAGCTCAAGGTCAAGGTCACAGACTTAGAAATTTTTAATTAGGTATTTTAAGAGTTTATATTTTCCAAATCGTACAATGAATTAAGCTTATATTTGGTATAATGATCGATACTGGTCCAATACCCCCACCCATGCACGTGCCCTAAAGGTCAATGTCACAAACAAAGAAATTTTTATTTTAAGTTTATTAAGTGCTCATACTCACCAAACCATATAGATTTGCTTCATATTTAGTATAATGATAGTTACAGGTTCAAAGTTGTATATACCCCCACCCCTGACCTCAAGGTCAAGGTCACAGACTTAGTCTTGTTATGCTTTTAAAGTTTTAGGGCTCATATTTATAGATTGGCTTCATATTTGGAATGATGATTGATACAGGCCCCAAGTTTCATTCACCCATACCAACGACCCTGTCCATGACCTCAAGGTCAAGGTCACACACTTAGAAAATTTTGTTGCAACATGGATTTTCGGGATGAGGCGGGGCATCTGTGTCGTCTGGACACATTTCTAGTTTATTTTATTTTTTACGGAAAATTCTGTTGGCAAATAGTGCAGACCCTGATCAGACGCCGCAGAACCTTATCTGGCCCTGCACTGTTTGCCAAGGTACCCCTTTAGGGGTTTCCCGTATACAGTTTTGTTTGTATTGGAGTTTTACGGCCCAGTCAACACTATTTAGGTCATTTTTGAGCCGGTCAGTTTACCTATCAACACTTTCCTGGGCAGGCTTATACGTAAGCGGTTAACAAGTTCAGTGCACATTCTTTCGCCAGAAACTGACAACTGCCCTTCTTGAATCAGCGGAAGGGAGAGAATGACCGTAGAAAAGATTTCATGATCAATCTCCACGAAAGAATGTTGCCGACCCCAGCGGGAGTCGAACCCGCGACCTCCTGATCACCAGTCAGACGCGCATCCGACTGAGCCACTGAGGCCGGCTTCCCGTATACAGTGGGTTATTCTAGGTAAAGAGAGCGTTTGAGGGCATATGTTTTTGTTTGTTTGTTTTGAGGTTTAGCGTCCCCGTCAACACTGTAAAGGTCATTTTGGAGACGTCACTTCCAATTTTGTGGGACTTTTACCCGACATTGAGATGAAATGACATCTCAAGCCCTGCCGCCCAATGAAACTAACAGGGTTTATAAGCATGGACGGTCCTACTCGCACCGCTTTGCCTGGGCAGGCTTAGATCCTCTAAGCGATTTACCAGTACTAGTGTGCGGGCCGGTTTCAGCTCTGCGTGGAAGCAAAATGCAGCCCATATATTTCTTCAAGCCCGTATGTTACACGGCGTTGTTAAGGCGATATATTACTTGATGTCCTTTCATGCATTCCAACCAAATGCCATCAAAGTATCTCAGATAATAGCATAGATAGTGGTATATGCTGTCTTATGATGGATGTAACTTGGAAACTGCGGGAATGAGGTACCATTCGTGTAAGCGATACGTCTACACGACAATTTTTTCAGCCCTATGTAACGAAATAGAAATCATAAAGCATCTTGAATGATAAGCAATGCACAGTAGTAATGACGTGCATAGAAGTAAGAGGCATTTCTATATTTTGGATAGATGAACGCATCTAGTGCAAGTGCCCCGCCTTCATCTCTCTCTCTCTCTCTCTCTCTCTCTCTCTCTCTCTCTCTCTCTCTCTCTCTCTCTCTCTCTCTATCCTAACTGTAACTGTAATTGGCTGCTAATAAAAGTCTTATCATGTTTAGTCATGGCAACCTACGTGTAAAATGGCATTCATATTTGTCTCAATAGCTTCAAAGCTGTTCTGATAATTATATATAAGTAATGTTTTTTGATTATGAATGTATATCGTATATGTACCGGTCATCAAGGAGAGTATACGTATAGGCTGAGCCTACATCCAATCCTTTGATGCATATGTATGTACTTTGTATGTATGTATGATGTCAAGAAATTGATAAACAATAAATAAATTAACGCACGTACGTGCTAACGCAGCCATTGTGGGAAATAATCAGCAGAATATGTTGATATATGAATTCAAATTGTATTTGACTGCAAGTACTTGCTATTGTTCCATTTATCCCTAACGTCTGAAAATAGGACATCTGCAAAGATCAGACTCCGCAGAATGTGACGTCCGATCATGGTCTTCAAAGTTTGCTTAAGGGGAATGGATACACCTTCAGGGAAGGCAACTCCTGCAAAAGCTTTTTTTTGCACCCCATGTCAATAGGGGTCAACTCTTTAAGTAAAGAATTTGCTCCTGAGGAACAAATTCTTTCCTTTAAGAGTAGGCCCCTTTTTCAGTGGGACAGGTCTTACAGAAAAGCGAACAGGAAGTCCCGAAAGTTGTCTCCCTTTGAAAAAATGGTGGAAAAGTCTGCCAGGTGTTCCAATTTCCCTTAAGGCGCGGAGCATATGTGAAACGACACCCATTGTAACGCGACTTGAACACTTTCAACCAAGTTAATCAACTAACATTTTGCAACTCAAGACTCTTGTTATAATTAGCCGATGATACGGAGCTGTATATGTGTTAATTTCCGGACGATAGACATCTATAAACATCCACCGCTGATGAAAACAGCGATCGAAATACAATACACTTATTAGCAGAGTAATTAGCGATGCTAGCCATGGTTAATTATCGCCGATTAGCAACAGGAAGTCTTTGATTCCACTCTTGCTTTCTCATAGCGCATATATAGATTTTTCCACAAATCCTTATGTTCTTACAAAACATTCCCCATTCGTGCGTAATTAAATGGTGTATGCAACTGTATGGGAAGGGCCGTAACAAATGCTGAGAGAACTTGTGGCCAAACGCCATGGCTTGCTATTATATGCAATAAAACGGTATAGCGGTCCCCATTCGTTATAGTTTGTTTGTTGGTTTGTTAGATATTTAACGTCCCCATCAACACTATATAGGTCATTTTGGAGACGTTGCTTCCAATTTTGTTGGACTTTTACCCGACATTGAGATGACATGACATCTCAAGCCCTGCCGCCCAATGAAACCTAAATGGTTTATAAGCATGGACGGTCCAACTCGCACCATTAGAGCCTGTAAGCGGTTTACCCGGAGTACGCGTGTGTGCGGCGGTTTCAGCTCTGCGTGGAAGCATCATTTCTTCAAGCCTCGATTGGCGGGGCCTTCAGGAAAATGTATCTCTGTTAAAACGAAGGATTCAGGATGGTTTGCTATCTAAAAAGCACGTCTGTTAGACAAAACATATTTTCTTGACAGGCATCTGTGCTGTGTTTAGAAATGGAAATGGCAAAGAGTTCTTTCAAATTCTGCAAATACCAAGCACATGCTTGAAAGCGAACACGCCAATACAAATTCTAGACGTGATTTGATCGCCATAATCAGATTGCTTTTTATTGTACAACATCAAGTTATTGCATATTTTTGAAAAAGACGAGTTTTCCTGTAAATAAAAGTTTTGTCATCTATGGCGCTCATCTGTTTTTCCAGCATATTGTTGTAAAATTCAATTCCATTAACATCTTTTGAAACTTGATATTAAAGATATCTGAATTGTGAATAGACTAGGCACCATTTTAATTTGTTTCTTATGCCCGCTTTTACATATTAACCCATATATGCCTAGCGGCCCATGTTTGAGACATTGGCAAACAGTGTAGACCCAGATCAGACGCCGCATTCTGCTCCTAATCTACTCCTAAAGAAAACTATTTGTTCCTACGGGAACAAGATTAGCCCTCTTGCTGAAAGAGGTTGGGCTTAAACGCAACCAAGACGATTTAAAAGTTTTTTCCCTTTAAAATGGTGAAGAAATGGCCATTGCCCGCTTTATATTGTCCCGCCTGACTAGAGGCGACTTTGGAGCAAAGTTGCCCACCTATGAGAAATGAGAATAACCATTTCATGCTGTTAAGTTTATCCGTGAACCTAAAAATGTTTTTAATTTAAAACATTATTATTTTATGATAAAACTTCATTATTTGTATTAAGGGAGTGGCGTACACCTTCAAGAGACGCAACATTGTTAGTTTAAAAGTATTTGTCTGCTCTCCTGGTATTTGATTGGGGACCAAAGCTGAGCCAAGAGGAAGGGCAAACAGGACACCACGATAGTTATCGCCCTGTCGGGTGTGTCAGTTTCCTTCAAACGCTTTCAAAATCGAAAGCAGCAAACGGACTCCGTGGCTGTTTAGCTTTCCAGCTTGTTGCGTGCGCGGTGACATTGACCGGTCTAAGATTTGCGATTTGCTGGGATGTTTCGTTAAATGCCTTTCATTAATTAATCAATAAAGACTCTTTGAGAGTTAATAAAGTACGGATCGATACAATCACACAAACTAATATGAAACGAGTTCAAAACAGGAGTCAGTCTGATCTGGAGCACGACATAAGATACAAGTTGGCATACATAGACGCGGATATGTCATGCAGGGTGACCGTAATGCAGTGGATAAAGTCACGCGCCTTGGAAAAAAAATGGGATCGCGGATTCTATCCCCCGTTTGGCCTTCATTAACAAGGGTCGACTCCCCGCCCCCATGCCCGTTTCTAGCGGTATGTTCAGATGAGGAGGGCGGTATTAAGGATAACTTTGGCAGTCTTTTCTGATTTTTCCATTAAAGGGTATGTTGTGGGTACTTGTTAGAATCGCCTCATTGAGGCGATTCTAACAAGTACCCACAACATATATTTCTTGCTAGAAACAAAAACATATCCGTTACTTAACACCGTAACTCCCCATGGAATGCCACTAGACAAGCTTGTACTTTGTAAAAAGAGCGCCCCGCCCGTCGGGGCTTGAAAAAATAGATTGGGCTACGTGGTGCTTCTGCGTAGAGCTGAAACCGATCGAACTTGAGTACTGGTAAACCGCTTAGGACTAAGCCTGCCCAGGAAAAGTGGTGCTATTTAAACCTCTGCGATTTTAGGATGCTCAGGGCTTGAGATCAATGTCGGGTAAAATCCCACAGTATCGGAAACGTCTCCAAAATGACCTAAATAGTGTTGACGGGGACGTACAACCTCAGCACGAACTAAAAATTAAGAAAGTCTAAAACTTTCGAAAACTCACCTAGAACATGTAAATTATTTCAGTGGCAAAATTTCAATTGCTTAACTGGCAAAAAAAGGATCATGATTCCTACGACAGTTCTGGCTCGGCCCCCGCCAATAGGGGCTAGAAGAAATATATGGGCTGCATGATGCTTCCACGTAGAGCTGAATCCAGCCCACCCACTAGTACTGGTAAACCGCTTAGAGGATCTAAGCCTGTCCAGAAACCGCGATGCGAGGCGGACCGTCCATGCTTATAAACCCTATTGGTTTCATTTGGGCGACAGAGCTTGAGATGTCATTTCATCTCAATGTCGGGTAAAAGTCCCACAAAATTGGAAGCAACGTCTCCACAATGACATTTACAGTGTTGACGGGGACGTTAAACCTCAAATCAACCAACCAACCAACTTTGTAAAAAGAGCGCCCCCGCCCGTCGGGGCTTGAAAAAATTAGATTGGGCTACGTGGTGCTTCTGCGTAGAGCTGAAACCGACCGAACTTGAGTACTGGTAAACCGCTTAGGACTTAGCCTGCCCAGGAAAAGTGGTGTTCCTTAAACCTCTGCGATTTTAGGATGCTCAGGGCTTGAGATCAATGCCGGGTAAAATCCCACAGTATCGGAAACGTCTCCAAAATGACCTAAATAGTGTTGACGGAGACAAAAAATCTCAACACGAACCAAAATTTGAGAAAGTCTAAAACTTTCGAAAAGTCACCTAGTACATGTAAATTATTTCAGTGGCAAAATTTCAATTGCTTGACTGGCAAAAAAAAAAAAAAAAAAATAAAATAATAGGATCATGATTCCTATGACAGTTCTGGCAAACCTTGAAATATTTTGTTGATGTTGTTAGTATGATATTTAATTGACTTGCCAATATTGATGTCAATTTAGAAGAGTAAAATAAACATGCAATATCGTTCTATTTACTCTCGAACAAAGCATAGTTTGAGAACATTATTGTACAATAACTCAAAGGAAATCTGGCAATAAACGTTCCTGACATCCAAGGAATCAATTTCTTTGAGCTCTTATTTTATCACAGACCGAGCGTGTTCGTCAATATTTTTCTTCGAATTTGAGGCGTGATCGATTAGCACCCTGACGCAGAGATTTTAGAGGCGTGATCGATTAGCACTTCAGACGCTCAGGAGGGACGCAATCGATTAACACTCGAGTCGCACAGGGATCCCGGAATCACGGTTTGCTTCTTACCATTTTGCTTGGGTTTATACAAAGCAATAAATATAGCGACGACACGCGAGCATTTATGACAAATTAACTCTGAAAAGAAGGTCTTCTGGAAGACGTTTTGTGATTACCCATTTCATCACTGTAGACCGTTAGACACATTCAACCAGTGTATTTCCAGATGCGATGGCTTATACTCCATCACGTGAACAAGTCCATGAAATGAAGACCCCACTAAACACCACTTTATATAGAGAAAACTGGGGTTTGCGGGGTAAACATTTTTTTTTTATTTCTGCTCCAAGACATAGGTTATGGGTACTCGTTAGAACCGCCTCACCGAGGCGGTTCTAACGAGCACCCTCATCCTATGTTTTGAACATTTATAACAAAAATATCAAGGGTTTTCGTCAGAAAAGTAGCCATTTTGGAGATGTGAAAAATACACTGTGTTGCACGGGTGAGTTATAGAGGATATTTGATTTTTTCAGTGTAAGATCGATTTTTATTTCATCGAATGAACACCAAAACTGTTATTTTCACGAGTGGCGTAGCCACGAGTGAAAATAGCAGTTTTGGTGTTCATGAGTGAAATAAAATTTGATCTTGCACTGAAAAAATCAAATTTTCTGTTTCTTACATGCTTCAAAAGGCAATATTTAGCGTCTTTAATGATGTTGCTCACTTTCGGAGAAAATTATCTTTGTTCCTGTTCGTTTCGCGTCAATTTAGTGGTGTCCATCGTGTTTAGTGGGTATACTATTGGGTGTAAACTGAAAGTTTGCACCTGAGAAATGGCCTGGGATGGTATTATTATGAATGATTAATGAAATAATTGAGAGAGTAGTTTTCCAAAGAAGTTGCTGGCAAGTCTAACGTCGCGCGACAAAAGACGTGACGTCAGCGTCATAAATGACGTCAGTAACGTCCCCGTCCCACATGAACGGGCTATGCGTCAATTAGAACACATTTCAGTATTGTTCAGTTATCTGACAAAGATAAAATTGAAATTAGAGTTAGATTTGAAGAAAAAAGTAGTCCCAAACAGTGAAAAATAAAAAATCGTATTTTCACTGTTTGAAACAGTGAAAATATCGATTTATATTTCACTGATAAATCTCTATCATTCATTGAAAAGCATGTAAGAAATCGTAATAATGAGCCGTCTCATCAGGATCTACGCTATTTGCCATTCTGAAAATGATTTTACTCCCCTGTTCACAAGATAGGTTATAAATTTCAAAGAGTGCGTTTTAAAATCTCTGTGGCTAAAGAGTTAAACCATCTTTTGCATCATTTGGTGTGGTTTGAGGTTAGTCTTATGATAGTAGATGGGCGGTGTCGGCGTCCAATTTGTCTTGCCATGAGCATGAGCACGGGGTGGGCCTAGAAAATGAGATCGTGAACCTTGACTCTAGATTCTTTGTTGGAGCTGTTGAGAACATTACCTGAACACTTTGCATAGCCATTTAGAATTACAGTAAAATTCCGCTATTAAGACCACCTAAAATTCAGACTAAATCTGCTTTTCAAAGCCTGTTGAGAAGTTTTCAGTGATTCTTTCTTTGTGTTTTCTACAGTCAGAGTCACCTAATAAGCGACCACCTTTTGGACTGTTCAAAGTGGTCTGCAAGACCACTTTTGAACAGTTCCAAAGGTGGTCTTATTTCAAGAATTTTACTGTATTCTCCAGTTGGTCTCAAATCGGCTCGAACACATTTGGGACCATGAAAATTTGTTCGAGAGCGGGGAAGTTGAGCCACTGAGGGTTATTCATAATGTCACTTGAGGCATACTTGGGATAAATTTATGTGCCCCCGCCCGTCGGGCTTTGGAGAAATAGATTTGGCGGCATTATGCTTCAGCGCAGAGCTGAAACCGACCGACGATTTGAGTATACTGGTTAACCGCTAAGAAGGTTTTTTTTTTTTTTTTTTTTTTTTTTTTGGTTTGAGTTTTACGGCCCTTTCAAGATTATTTCACTCATATCGAGCCGATCGTTAATCAGAGGTGGGCGAAAACCGGAGTACCCGGAGAAAAACCACCTGACCTTCCGTTGCAGAACTTGGCGTCTCACACGTGGCCCGAGCGAGGCTCGAACCTACGGCGGTGAGAGACCTAATGACTAAGAGTCAGCGCTCTTATCCACTAGGCCACGGAGGCCCGTTCAGCTAAGAAGGTATATGCCTGCCCTGGCAAGGCAGTGCGAGTCGGACCCCGTCTATAAACCCTAGAGGTTTCTTTGGGCGGTAGGGCTTGAAAATGTCGAGTAAAATGCCCCCGGAATCGGAAGCAATGTCTCCAAAATGATCAAAATAGTGTTGACGGGTACGTAAAATCTCCCTGCCAACAACAGCTTGGAATAATGCAGAGATATCTCTTCGATATTTCAAAAACAAAAACACTGTGTGTTGCGTGTACTCATTGTGTGTACTTATTAGAATCGCCTTGGCGGGGCGATTCAAATGAGTACACAAAACATTCATTTTCTGGAATTAAAAAAAAAAAAAGAAGAAGAAACTCAATTATCCTTAAGTATTTCTTATCCGGATTATTCAGAAGAATTTCATAGGGACACAAGAATGAGCTCGAAACACCAATGGTAAACGAACTATAGTCGAACTTCGAATTCTCGAACCCCTTTGGGACCATGAAAATCTATTCGAGGCAGGGGTACTTCGAACCACTAAGGGTTACTGCCAAGAAGCATAACGAGATACTTTTGAACATCTTTTCGGTTTTCTTTTATGAAAATGTTTGCTGTGTGTACTCATTAGAATCGCCTCACCGAGGCGATTCTAATGAGTACACACAGCATACATTTGCAAGATTAAAGACTAAAATGCCTTTATTATCCCCCACTATTTCTTATGTAGAGCATTTCCCTAGAGGCTCAAGAACTTGCGAATTCGACTCAGCCATAGTAAACGAGCCATCTGTGTTCGGGCCATCGCAGTTCTACTGTATCATTGTTATCAACTGTTTATCGATTTTAGGGATCCTTCAGTTTTTCACAATACGGGATCACTAATTGATTATCTTGTTAAATTCAAAGCAGTTACAAGAAACAGCTAATTGAATTGCTGGAAAATGTTCGACATTTCCTTGAGAAATATTATTTACAGGAAGAATTCCTTTAGTTTTGTGCTCGAATGAAATATGAGCCAGGATCGTGCGATGAAAATTGATTACCGTTTAGACTTCTTTTCCGTAATTTTATTAGATATTATTCTTAGCTCCGCAAAATCTAATCTGTTGCTTCGTTATTTCAACTCCTCTGTCTGTAGTTAGCGTTTGAAATCAATGAAGATATAGTGTGTTTGAAACTAACATTTGTTCGTGTCAAATGAATACATAAATCTTAAAACGTGAAGTTGAAAAATGCTACCAGAACCAGACTCGAACCGGCGACCTCTTGCTTACAAGGTAAGTGCCCTTCCGACAGAGCTATCCGGGCGGTGATAACATTTCCTCCACTTCGAAAGGCGACATCACGAAAACACACCTATAGAATCCTGACCACCGTAAACCTTACTTTTAAATAGTAAAATTCGGGTTTAACCCGCCCATCGGGGCGTGGAGAAAAAGATTGGGCTGCAATGCACGCAGATCTTAAACTGAACATACATGAGAACTGGTAAACCGCTTAGAACGACTAAGCCCGCCCAGGTAAAGTGGTGTGAGTGAGATCATCCAGTGCTGTAAGCATTTTGGTTTCACTGGGTGACAGGGCTTGAGGTGTCATTTCATCGCAGTGTGGGGTAAAAGTCCCATAAAATTGGAAGCAGCGTCTGCAAAATGACTTATCTAGTGTTGACGGGGACGTTAAACCTCAATTCAAACACACAAACAAACAAAACAGGGACAATATATATTTTTTTTATTTCTGCTCAGATATGTAGATTGTGGGTACATTGTACTCGTGAGAACCGCCTCGAGCAGAAAAAAAGATTGCGGGTACTCGTTAGAACCGCCTCGGTGAGGCGGTTCTTACGAGTACTCACAATCTGTGTCTTTGAGCAGAAAAATGAAACTTATCAAAGGTTGATCTGGAAATTTTCATTTTCTGATGGTGAATGTTTTCACTATTGTTGAATCGGCGTGTTTTCAGAAAGGAAGTCGACTATCCGCATTCGAGTTTTTGAAGATACACTGTATATGTACAGTGTAGTCCCAAAGTCCGTTCGCATTGTTGTTCCATAAATTCAGTCACTGGAGTCTGGTTTTCAAAGGTCGCACGACACAACCTCGTGTCCAAATTATGATCATTTGAAATAATTTCAAAGTGACATAATTTGCCTGGCAAGGCATAAACTATTTGACCTTGTATTATATACAATTGTTCGGAGCTGTTTTGCCATGTCAGCCTGAAAGCCAACATTTAATAGAGGGAATGCAAAATAAAACAATACAGACCAAGTAAGATTATCGGGACGTATTACCAGAAAGAAGGTGGCGGGTTCGATCCCCGCCGAGTCGGCAACATTCTTTAGTGGAGTTTAATAATAAAACATTTTCTAGTCATTCTCTCCCTTTCGTGGGTTTGAGAAGGGCAGTTGTTAGTTTTTGTTTGGCGAGAGAGGTTAGCGGATAATGTATAAATCATCGTAGGAAATGCGTGGTTAGGTAAATTGACGGGCTCATCATGACCTTAATAATGGAATTGACTGGGTCGTTTATCTCCAAAACCAGTAAAAATAAGTCCCTATGGAATTCTTCCCATAACTTTATATAACAAATATTTCGGGATAATTTATGTTGTTTTTATAGATCGCTGGAAAGTATGTTGTGTGCGCACATTAGAATCGCCACAGTGAGGCACTTTTAAAGAGTACACACAAATTAACATATTTTTTCATACTAGATAAAAAATAAGTTCGACTATAGTTTGTTTGAGTTGAGGTTTTACGTCCCCGACAACACTATTTAGATCTTTTGGGAAACGTTTCAAATATTTTTTGGACTTATCGCCATTGAGATGAAACGGCATCTCAAGCCCTAGCACCCAAACGAACGGCCAGGTTTTATGTGCAAGGACAGTCCGGCTTGAATCAGTTTGCCTGGAGAGGCTTACTCATGTTGGTCGGTTTCAGCTCTGCGTGGAAGCACCATGCAGCCAAAAATATTTCTCCAAGCCTCGAGGGGCGGGGGCGACTAAAGTTCGACTATATGTAATATTTCCAGTATATTAAAAATGTGGAGTACATGACCTTTTGGACCCCATGCATTTATAGGCATTTTATGCTAATGAGAATGACTCACAGGAAACAAAACCTCAGAAAATGCATATATCAAAGGAAAGAAAATACAAATGATAAAAGTTTATTTAAGTACCCCATAGAAGCCCAGCATCACAGAAACGGGACATGGGCAAACACTGTAGACGCTGATCAGACGCCGCGACACGCGGCGTCTGATCTGCGTCTACAGTGTTTGCTTGAAGTTGTAAAACTTACAAGACACCCCTAAATAGCGGACAATGAGCCCGACCCAAGTTATTAAAGGGAAGGTTCTACGCGTCATTTGCGGGCCAAAGTCTATCGGGGCATTTAAGCCCTTTTTGATTTGTTTATCGTAATACCGCGGGCTCATTATCATAAAAGCATTTTAAGGCCGGGTATTAGTCACGTGAGTTTTAATTTATTCTTAACTCATTTGCATAATGGATTTATTTTGGGGATTTTATTTTTTTAATGGGATTTACGAGAAAGTTTTGTGATAATGGATTTAAGATAAAGATCTTGTGGTACATTATTGGTCAAAGCCAAAAGAATTAATGCACATTCATTATGATGTTTAGATAAAAGATAACAAACTTTTATTCAGAATAAAATTTACATATATTAAAAATTTCCGTGACTGCTTTGGTTGTTTGATTTGAGGTTTAAAGTCCCCGTCAACATCGTATAGGTAATTTTAGAGACGTTGCTTCCAATTTTTGGGGTCTTTTACCCGACATTGAGATGAAATGACATCTCAAACCCGGTCGCCCAATGAAACCAATAGGGTTTATAAGCATGGACGGTCCGACTCGCACCGCTTTGGCTGTCAGGCTTAGATCCTCTAAGCGTTTTACCAGTACTCGTGTGCGTCGGATTTCACTGCTCTGCGTGGAAGCATCATGCAGCCCATCTATTTCTTCAAGCCCCGATGGGCGGTGACTGCAGTATTTAATAGACTGTATCAGCTGCAGTTAACACGCTTGGAATAGAAGTACACTCATGTGAGATAATCCCATGCGAGATAACGTGGGATAACACACCCATGTGAGATAACCCCATGTAAGATAATGTGGGATATCAGACCCATGTGAGATAACCCCGTGTGAGATAATCCCATGTCAGATAGTGTGGGATAACACACCCGTTTGAGATAATCCCATGTGAGATAATCCCATATGAGATAATGTGGGATAGCACATCCATGTTGGATACTGTGAGACTCTTCTACGCCCCAATCATGGCATCGTTTCCTATTGAAACTTTTCTGATATTTACATCACTTTTGTTGCAAACATAGATTTTGGGTGCAAATGAGGCGATTCTAACGAGTACCCACAATCTATCTTTTCGGGCAAAACTGCAGGGACAATAAGGGGAAACCATGTTCCTGGAAAGACCCACTTTTCTCTTGGTAAGTAGGGTGCTTCATGAACTTGTAAACGTTTTGTTCAAACCTTAGATGTCAAAATAGCATATTCTGTTCTCCACAACTTTTCTTTTCAAAAATGCCTTCAAAGTTATTAAAGCGTATACCTTCACGATAGGCGATACATGGGCTCACACCCTTTGCGAGACAAAAAGAGGGGACAAACGTGTCTGTTACAGCTTATTTGAATAATAATTGTGGTGATGAGTAATAAGATTAGGAAAGATAAACTGGATGTAGAATTTTATTATATGGATTAAATTTCAAATATATACAGAAAATGTGTTTATGCATTACCGGTATTTTTGTAACCAGGGGCCGTTACAAAGCTTTCATATGTTCGGAAAAGTTGAAAAATATACGTTCATTATTTATTACATGCAACGTTGTTACAGCTCAAAGCACTCGGGTCTGAATTATTGTTTCAAATGTGATTTTGCTTTGCTCTGAGCAACTTCATTCATTACGAATACACGCCTATTCAAATATACTGAACATTTACCACAAAAATTACCATTTTCAGATAAACACTTCTGATATTTTCATATTTCTGACGGAACTGGTTAGAACATAGATTGTGGGAACTCCTTCGAACCGCCTCGAGGCGGGTCTAACGAATACCCACAGTCTATGGCACGGTTTTGTGCAGAAATAAACAAATTAACTGCGTTTCCAACGTTGCTTCGACGTTGATTTGACATTGAGTGTATGTTGGATATCATCTGCCTGGTATCACTCAGCTATCCCTTATTGAACACATTCATTTTTGTTTCTAGTGTCCCACAGGGCTCTGTGCTCAGACCCACATTATTCGTTTCCAAAAAGTTACCTTGGTATCACTCAGCTCTCCCTTATTGAACACATTCATTTTTGTTTCTAGTGTCCCACAGGGCTCTGTGCTCAGACCCACCTTATTAATTTCCAAAAATTACCTTGATGTGTTCCTAACCTGACTGGACCGCAGCACATCTCATCATGGTTCCCCTAATAGGGTGTACTTCTATTCAGATGTTATGTACCTCTTGAAATGTGCATATTTCAAGAATTTTACCTTTAACTCCATACTAATATACAAGTACTGTTTATGGCTAACTCATTACCTTAAGACCGGACTGACACCACAGCTCACTACGGCTCCTGTAAAAGGGAGTGCTTGTACTTCGCTAACACCATTGCGATACCGGGAGTGCTATTGCACGGGTTATTTTCCAACAAAGCCACCCTTTTTCCTCCAATTTTTATGTAAACAACCTTAGTTATTCCTTCTATTAAACTTCAGTTTATGAGTTATTATACCTTTTTAAATTTATTTTACGTTTTAGTTACTTTCATTTTATTTATCTATCCATTTCTTCATTAATCTAAGTGCCGAGATGGTCTTTTTAGTTATGTGTCTCTATCTACTTCCTAACGTTGTAGATTTTCATTTTTCCACACTTTTTAGTTTATACAACCAAAGCTTATATACGGCTGGATAGGCCTAACGGCACTCGAGTTGTAGACTGACCGACATAGACAACGAGACTGATAATAACTTGAGTACTACCCTACCCCTGCACCACCCCTCCACTAACCCTACCACCATACCCGTACACACAACGACCCTACCTGGAGGATTTTAGCATAACTTTCCCCTACTTTGAAATGGCTGACCCCTATCTCAACACTGAATAAATAATACCTCAGTAAACTAAAAGTAGTACGATTAACCAATAATGATACATGGCAGCTGGTATCGAACATGCCTTAAGCATGCAAATGAGTCTAGATAAGGAATAGAGACCCTGTCAAATACTCACTACAAGTTATACGGCTATTGCATGGGACTGTGTTGTTTGTACAATGGTACGCCACACAGATAGTTTCATGTGGTGGTCGTGTACACATATACAGCTAAAGCATACTATAAAAACTTAGATGCAAACCAATGATGAACATTGTCTTAGAGCAGTACGGTGCGGTGCTCTATTTACGTTTAGAGTTTGACATATCAAAACATCACGTGACTATTACACACGTCACCATTTTGTGGGGTTGAAGCAGACGATCCAAAAACAGCTTCCCAGGTCTCGACAAAATTTAATGTTAATACCTAGATATATTTGAATATTTTCATACCCAGACAATAACTGATCATACCCCAACCCTCCGCTCAGCTCCGGGTTGGGTCCAGTTAAGACATAATGTGATTTATAACTGAAAATCGTCCTAGAAGAATGCTGTGTACATCTTGCAGAATCAAAACAACCCGACTTTTGCGTCTATAAAGAAGCCGATTTGGAAGAAAAATAGGGTGAGTAAATAGCATAGAATTTCTAACTTTTGGCAAAAGTAATTCACCGCCTGCTTCCTGTGTCTCGAGACTGGTTATTTCTATAACAACCTCTAAAAGCATATTGTTTTAATACTTTTACACGGAAGGGTTATTACAATGACTGCATTGTGGCGACCCGAGGGTTGGGCGCCTATAAACCGGTTAAGGGTCAATGGTTTGGCTATGAATGACTGACTGATAGTCTCTCATTTATGGCTGGATCAACACGGTCCCAAGTCCGTAGTCACAGTGTGCTCATTCAATGATAACTAACATGTCGACAAACAAACCATTTTATGCCCAGTCGACATCCAAACCACTGAAAGGGTTGTATTTATCTTGTACGTGTATAATTATATATACTCGAGTCGTCAGGAAGCACGGTTATACAACATTTATCAACCATGGTTGACCCAATATGATGTTGTCATTTATATATATGCTGTTCTCAAAGTTGTTTTACTACTTAACTGCGTTTCCAACGTTGCTTCGACGTTGATTTGACATTGAGTGTATGTTGGATATCATCTGCCTGGTATCACTCAGCTATCCCTTATTGAACACATTCATTTTTGTTTCTAGTGTCCCACAGGGCTCTGTGCTCAGACCCACATTATTCGTTTCCAAAAAGTTACCTTGGTATCACTCAGCTCTCCCTTATTGAACACATTCATTTTTGTTTCTAGTGTCCCACAGGGCTCTGTGCTCAGACCCACCTTATTAATTTCCAAAAATTACCTTGATGTGTTCCTAACCTGACTGGACCGCAGCACATCTCATCATGGTTCCCCTAATAGGGTGTACTTCTATTCAGATGTTATGTACCTCTTGAAATGTGCATATTTCAAGAATTTTACCTTTAACTCCATACTAATATACAAGTACTGTTTATGGCTAACTCATTACCTTAAGACCGGACTGACACCACAGCTCACTACGGCTCCTGTAAAAGGGAGTGCTTGTACTTCGCTAACACCATTGCGATACCGGGAGTGCTATTGCACGGGTTATTTTCCAACAAAGCCACCCTTTTTCCTCCAATTTTTATGTAAACAACCTTAGTTATTCCTTCTATTAAACTTCAGTTTATGAGTTATTATACCTTTTTAAATTTATTTTACGTTTTAGTTACTTTCATTTTATTTATCTATCCATTTCTTCATTAATCTAAGTGCCGAGATGGTCTTTTTAGTTATGTGTCTCTATCTACTTCCTAACGTTGTAGATTTTCATTTTTCCACACTTTTTAGTTTATACAACCAAAACCAAAAATTAAGACTGATTCTGCTTTAGAAAGCATATTTAAACGGGTTTAGTTATCCTGTCTGAGTATTTTCTGCATGCATTGTGTTCTAGAAAGAGCCAACCGTTTTGGGACTGTACACAAGTGGTCTTAAAGACCACTTCTGAAGAGTCCCAAAGTTGGTCTTATCATAGGAATTTTACTTTATATGTATAAACAAGAATAAGGAAAACAAGGAAAAAGAAGGACAGAACTCATGGAGGGGATGGGGCGGGGGAACATATTGAATTAAGCATACCTATAAGGTCTATTCTTAAAGGAAACAATTATTTCTTTCAAGAACAGATCCGATATTTCGGGTAGATCAAATTGCGAAACAAAATACAGGGCGTCTAGAAACTTGTTTCCGTTTGAAAAAAAAAATCTACTTATTTTTTCCAATTGCTTTCAGATCGACCCTCATCATCTTTATAATGACACTTAACAATAACGTCAGAAACCTTTTGTGTCTCATTTTAATAACATTAATTCATTTTTCTTTAGATAGTACATTGCGAAGTATCGTATGACTGTTTAGATTTATGAAATTTTGTCAAAACAGTCACCCCATGTCAGTGAAAACAGGATGGAATCGGGTTCCATCTAACTGACTTCCGACCCTTGGATAGATATAAATGTCAAGCCATGATTTGAATATGTTAATTTAATATCGGCTGACGTCATTTTTCTAAAGGCAATGTGATGCCAGCATTGTCCACTGCACAGCAAGCGCCAGACTCGTTTTGTTGAAATTAAATGTTTTCAGAAAAACTCTAAGAAATCCGATCCTGAAACTTTCAGTAACATTCTGGCATTGCATTTCATATAGATGGTGGGGAGATATGGTTATATGACTGTATCATATGTTGAACAAAGAGGAAATTGATGGATGGAAAATCTGTTCACATTCAGGGCAGACTAGGGGCGTATCTACGAGAAAATAATTTGTACGCAAACGAAAGAAGATACCCGCTCCATAATATCGTTTATCAAATGGGGACCACTCTTACAGGAAAGATTTGCTAGAATACTAGAAATAATATTCCCGCCCCTTAATATCGTTTACCAAATGGGGTATACATTATTTTTCTCGAAGAAATAGTTTGTGGGTAATCGTTTGAACTACCTCAATGAGGCGGTTCTAACGAGCACCCACAACCTATGTTTGCAGTTGAAATAAGAAAAATATCACGGATTTTTTTTTTTCAGAAAAGTAGTCATTTTGGTGATGTGAATTATTTATATTCTTTGCCCCTCATCACTCGGCGAAAAGATGCTTATAGGGCAAACTTTTCAAACATTAACACGCTGTTTTTATACAAGAGCGGAGCAGCGTTGATTTAAACAACGCCCGTAGAGAACCATGGTTTAGACATTAGTCACTAGTACTGGTAAACCGCTTAGAGGATCTAAGCCTGTCCAGGAACTGCGGTGCGAGGCGGACCGTCCATGCTAATAAACCCTACTGGTTTCATTGGGCGACAGGGCTTGGGATGTCGTTTCATCTCAATGTCGGGTAAAAGACCCACAAAATTGGAAGCAACGTCTCCTAAATGACCTTTACAGTGTTGACGGGGACGTAAAACCTCAAATCAAACAAACAAACAAACAAATGATTTATGATTGGGAGAGGGTATTGTCATTGTTATTACAACAAACCCCATATAAATAGGCATAAAATGAATACAATTGTTGTATATATCATATTTTCGTAGACAGATTAATATCGTTATTTCTGTAAAGGCAGCTGTTTTGTTTTGCGCAATTTGGCCGTATTCTGACCTTAAACTTCGGGATTTCTGCAAATGGTTTAAATGTATACATGTCTTTGTGTGTTTATCAGTATGAGTAAACTTTATGACTAAAGCTCGTTCAATAGGAATCGAATTATTCATGTCAATAACTAAATCAAATATTGTTAGTATGTATAGTAAACATTGTTTGTTAAAGTTTATTCAGTGTATACATACTTAAAAAAATTTGAGGTAAAACTTGCATGTATATAAGAAAAAAACCACCAACAAACAACAGAACAACTGAAAATGCGTCAGTGCTTTCGTCATGTTTTTACATTTCGCACAAGCCACGTTGTCATTGATTCAAAATGTCTTTCATACATTTACACGTGTTTTACATTTTTGTACAACGCATAATGAAGTAATGTAGTAATTTCTTCATTTTGATATTTTTTTATTTCATTATGCGTTGGCGTAGTCGACGCGAAATGAAGTAAAAAATTGTTTCATTTTGCGTTGATATGCACCATATCGACGCAAAATGAAGTAATGATGGAAGAACATAGCTGCCTACGAAAGGAGACCAAAGACTTAGGAAGCAATACAGGTAAATTCCAATATAAAGATCACATTTGAGACAGTTCAAAAGTGGTCTTTAAGACCACATTTGAACAGTCCCAAAGATGGTCTTCCACAAGAGCACACTGAATGTCGCAATCACAAAGAAAATGTAACTTTAACCTTCAAAATATGCTTTAAAAACAAAATTTGTCTTAATTTTAGGTGGTCTTAATAGCGGAATTTCACTGTATTTGATTATGTTAGTAGAGTTAAAACTGAACGCCTTACGGTATTTTGGTCTCATGTCTGATGTTTTTCCCTCATTTGTGTTCACATGAGTACTGGTTATCTGCTTAGAAGGTCTAAGCCTGCCCAGGGAAACTGCTGCGAGTCGGCCCATCCATGCATATAAACCCTTTTGGGTTTAATTGGACGGCAGGGATTGAGATGTCATTTAATCTCAATGTCGGGTAAAAGTAAAAACAAATTTGAAGCAACGTCTCCAAAATGACCTAAATAGTGTTGACGGTGACGTTAAACCTCAAATCAAACAAACAAACTGTCGACGCATAATGAAGTAAAATTAAGTATGCCACCTATCACCGCAAAATAAAATAATTCTTTCATTTTGCGCAAACCTCTTAGTATCGACGCATAATGAAGTAAAAACTACATTTTATTTCATTTCGCATCGACTATGCCAACGCATAATGAAGTAAAAATTTCAAAATGAAGAAGTTACTACATTACTTCATTATGCGTTGTAACACACGTGCATGCTAAAATTGCCCTGCAAGATTGCTCTGCAAGAAATTTTAGCACGAGCATGTTAACGTTTTCCTTATGTCGATAAAGCCCACAGCCAGGTATTTAAGATCTAAAGACCGGCGCTATAAGTCCTTTGACATAGATAAGCTTACAGATTGCTGATATAAATTCGGACATGCGGTATTGACAAATTTGTTAGCTAATTTTCCACTTCCTATGCGACCTTTTAGTAAAATAAGCTGGCATTTTGTTGCGCATAAAAGGCCGTAGAACGGCTTACATTTACATGTTTATAAACGAACCTCGCCAAGCGAAATAATGCCTTCGGACGTGTGCGCATGCCTAGGACACAAACCTGTCTGCTTACTTCGTCAGAATGCAGCATTCCCTGACAGCACGGTGGCACCTGGAGGCATAGCCTGCAAATATAGCACATAGCGAAGACTCATATCAGCCTGCGATTTGATTCTTCGCTGTGCGCACGTGTGAAGACAGATTTCAGCTTAATGTGGCTGAGAACGATGTTTTTAGTTTACACCATGTTCTCGATGTAGGTAACACAAATAAACAAGATAAAGGAAAGGAAATTTCTGTTCTATCTTGAATAAAATTTGATATTTTTCCTCCTAACTATGAATAACAAATCAATTTCTACAAGCCCGGATGGGCGGAGACCGAAAGCTGTTGGTCGGACGTGAAACAAATTCATCAAGGTATTAGACCCTTTAATTTCACGTTGCACAACTGCGAGTTTTATTCAACGTAAACTTGGTCCGATCGCGACTCGAATCCAACAATTGTAGCAACTGGGCTACCGGGTCTTACTTCTTCCACCTGCACAACATTTTCTATCGTCTCGTACTTTCGTCACAGGATCTGCCTTGGGCCGTAAGTATGTTGTTCGAAAAAGCTGCATTTCCAGGGCGAACAGCGAAGATCGATCAGGCTGTGTAGGTACGAAATTAATCTGAATGTTCACTATAGTCTCATAACATTTTTAGTTTGTTTATTTGTTTGTTTGTTTGTTTGTTTGTTTGAATTGAAGTTTAACGTCCCCGTCACACTATTGAGGTCATTTTGGAGGTGGTTCCATTTGTGTGGGACGTTTACCCGACATTGAGATGAAATGACATCTCACGGCTTGCAACCAAGTAAAACCAATAATGTTTATATGCACTGGATGATCAGACTCGTATCACTTTGACTGGGTAGGCTTATTCCGTCCAAGTGGAATACCAGTATTTGTGTGCGGTCAGTCTTAACTCTGCGTGCAGCATCATGCAGCCCAATCTATTTCTCCAAGCCCCGTTGGGCGCGGGCAAATAACATTGTGTAGTAGGTAGGTTTAAGCTTCATGGGCCAAATCACCACATTAACACGCTTGCTTGTACACTCCACATTATATAGACAAGTTGGGTTTATAACTGTATACCTTATTTCCTTGTTCTTGATAAGAAATAGATCGTGGGTACTCGTTAGGGCCGCCTCGCTGAGGACGCTCTAATGGTCACCAACAATCTGTTTCGTTCGTAGCAGAAATTAGAAGTATACGTTCACTCTATTTCGCCAGAAAATTACATTTAAGGGGAATCGATACACCTTCAAGGGAAGCAACTCCTGCAAAGGTATTTTTGTCTCCCATTTCAATAGGGATCAACTCTTAAAGGGAAGAATTTGCTCCTCAGGAGAAAAATTCTTTCCTTTAAGAGACTTTGCTCCTGAGGAGCAAATTCTTTTCTTTAAGAGTAGACTCCCGCCCACCATCTATAAGAAAATTACCAACAAAAAGAATTACCTAAAACAATTAATGCGCGACGTGCTAGAGATCTGAAATACGCTGATATGTAACGATTTCTTGTAAATCAACAATGAAGACTATTTTGCAACATTTTTGGGCAGTGTCATTCAAAACATTTAGTTGTGATTGACGGTGTTTGTAAACGACTGTAGTCAATATTATAAAACATTTTGCAATGAAAAAAAAAATGAAACTCGAACAATTGAAAATAACAATCCTTTAATAATGACTGATAATAGAAATCATGATTAATTTAACCCCACGGACTGTCTGTGTAAGAAAAGACAAAACGACAAAAATATTATATGTAAGAAAAGTATTGTTTAATATATGGTTGCTATTGAAAATCTTTCATGCAGAAATAAATCCGTTTAAAAATTGATCCCATTGTGATCATGATTTCAGCCGGCGCATAGCATATCGTCCAGTGTTAGAGGCATTCCGCATATCTTACCATCACACCAACATGTCGGCCCGGTGAAATGGACACTGCTGTAAACTCCACTTTGTATGGAGAAAAGTGGAGTTTTTAAGAGTGAGTGAGTGTTTGAGTTTTAAGTCTTACCAACAGCTAAGGTCATACGGAGACCGTACCGCGATTTAAAGACTCATCCGAAAGTTCTGAGAAGCCCAGGATCGATCATGCGACCACTGGTTTACAAGGCGAGTAGCATTACCACTACACCACGGAGGCTTCTATTTTACGGAAGTGCATAAGGGCCGGGAACACTTTATTTCTTTCAATAGGTTTCTCGAAATTTCGACTTAGTATATACATGTATCTCGATATCGTCTTAGTATCTCGAATTTTCGACATCTAAACTCGATTTTTCGACTTATTATCTCGAAATTTCAACTTACTATCTGAATAACTCAAAAGTTCGACTTATTATCTCGAAATTTCCCATCAAAATACCTAATGCTCTTCCGTACGTTTTTAGGGGACAGAAATTTCGGCAGCCAAAATGCCGCCAGCAAGTGTGATCTCGTATGCATTCTGCCCTTACACGAGCTTCTAAGGGTATTTGTTTTGAAAATGGTCTTTAGCTCGTCAAATTAAAAAAAAATGACATTCTTAGTGTTTTCTCCACGAGTTTTTTTTCAGTCGATTGTTTATCAGTAGCCCCAATGTTATGTGCACTGCCAAGCTTACTTTGCTGATGTCCACGTGACTATCACCAACTCTTTGTACGACCGGAAGGTGCTAGTTTTTACGATGACCGGGCGCCAGAAGCACATAGGGGCTCCCCCTTCTCTTCAGGGGAATGGGTACATCTTCAGGGGAGGTAACTTCTGCAAAAGTATTTAAGGGGAACGGGTGCACCTTCAGGGGAGGTAACTTCTGCAAAGTATTTGTCTCCCATGTCAATAGGGGTCAACCCTTAAAGGAACGAATTTGCTCCTGAGGAGCAAATTCTTTCATTTAAGAGTAGACCCTTTTTTTCAGTGGGACTGAGCCCATAGGCATGTGAACAGGAAGTCCCGAAAGTTGTCTCTTTGTCTCCTTTGAAAAGATTATTTATAGTAGGTTGCATTTATTCCTTCTTTGTGCTTTCTGCATACAGTGTGCCTCTGGTCAGAGACCACCATGGGGACTGTTCAAAAGTGGTCTTAAAGACCACTTTTGGACAGTCCCAAAGGTGGTCTTAATATAGGAATTTTACTGTATTTGTTTGTAGGACTTATCAATTGTACAGATGACACAGAAGAACGGGTACTTGTAATTAATACGGCAAACATGTTAGGTAGAGTACGCTCCCGTGATTTCGGAGAGAGAGAGAGAGAGAGAGAGAGAGAGAGAGAGAGAGAGAGAGAGAGAGAGAGAGAGAGAGAGAGAGAGAGAGAGAGAGAGAGAGAGGGGGGGGGGTCAAACGGAGACGGGACCTCGGTTTAAAGGTTCATCCGAAAGCCTGGAAAAGCCCGGGATCGAATTTATAAGGCGAGTAGCTTGTCCACGGGACCTCGGTTAAAAGGTTCATCCGGAAGCATGGAAAAGCCCGGGATCGAATTTATGAGGCGAGTAGCTTATCCGCTTCACCACGAAGGCTTCTAGAGAGAGAGAGGGAGACAGCCAGAGAGACAGCCAGAGAGACAGACAGACAGACAGACTGACAGGCAGACAGAGAGAGAGAGAGAGAGAGAGAGAGAGAGAGAGAGAGAGAGAGAGAGAGAGAGAGAGAGAGAGAGAAGAGAGAGAGAGAGAGAGAGAAATGATTTCTGACCCAGAGGATGGAGGGGTCTAGGGAAAACGAGTGAGTTCGGTCTTAAATGTTATATTTCATTTTGATACTAACCAAACGCAACTTATTCAGAGTTCTGGAACTGAAGTCTAAAATTTCTAAATTGGTAAATCTTTAATCATCATTATGTTTCTGGTAATTATCTAGTATCGTATAAGTTACCAAAATCCAAAGCTGTTGCCAATACGAAACTGCTTAAACTTGCTTTGAGCTTTCTACGCCGCTGAAATTGTAGGTTTTACTGGCAAAATATTCCCTGGACAATCCGGCGGGTGGTTTGGGATGGGGTGGGGCGGGGCGGGGAGGAAGGGGGGGGGGTATGTCTCGAGATGCAATTTCAGCTCAGGCCCACAAAATCAGAAGCAACATCTGCAAATTAACATACATAGCGGTGATGGGGACGTACAAGCTGAATTCAAACAAACAAACAAACTAAAAGAAATAACTCCCAAAAGGACCTCTCAGTGTTTCTGATCAGGAGCTACATGTATAAAAAGAATTCCCTAGGGACTCAAGAAAGGGTTTGACTCAGCCATGGTAACCGAATCATCAGTGTTCAAGTCTTTGACATTTCACTGAATGACCCCTGTCTTATTTTAGATGGGGGGCTCGATACCTGTCATGACCGCAACATTCTTTTGTGGAGTTATATTGATCATGAAACATTCTCTACGGTCATTCTGTAGACGCCTCCGTAGTGTAGTGGATAAGCTACTCACCTCGAAAACCACGGGTTGTTGGATCGACTCCGGGCTTCTCCAGACCTTCAGATTAACCGAGGTCCCGTCTCCATATGACCTTAGTTCGATGTGGGACATTAAAGTCAATCACATACATACGGTTATTCTGTCCCTTCCCTGATTCAAGACGGACATGGCGAAGGACTATACAATGTACTGGTTAACAGCTTATGTATAAAGTGTGGTTAGGCGAACTTACCGGTTCGAGATGATCTATATAGTGCTTACTTGGCCGTTAAATTCCAAACAAACATACAAAACAAACAAACATTAAGTACTTGACTAGGCAGAGGGCCTCCATCACGAAACGAGCCCATAAAATTTTACCCCCCCCCCCCCTTGAACCCCACTTTTATAAAGTAATACTGGGGTTTACAGGGGTAAACCTTATTTTTCTTTTTTCTGCTCTAAAATATAGATTGTGGGTACTCGTTCGAACCGCTACGATGAGGCGGTTCAAACGAGTACCAACAATCTATATTTTGAGCAGAAATAAGAAAAATGTCACAATTTTTCATCTTGAAATTTTCATTTTTTCTGCGATCACGTTTACAATGTATTTGTATGGGCGTAGACCAGATCTGGATGCGTTACTTTATCTGTTTCGTAAGCAGGCACCTGTTGTTATAAATTAGGATATTTTATTCCCCCTTTATTTGTCTTTTATAATATAAATTTGTACCTGTATCTTAGATAAGTTACCTGATAATGATTGCTTATCTGTTTCGTAAGGAAAGCTAGCTACCGTTAATTATGAAGGATTACTTCAGGACGAAACTATTTTGCTTCAGATTTTGGTTGATTTGAGGTTTAACGTCCCCGTCAACACTGTAAAGGTCATTTTGGAGGCGTTGCTTCCAATTCCTTTTACCCGACACTGAGATGAAATGACATCTCAAGTCCTGTCGCCCAATGAAACCAATAGGGTTTATTAGCATGGACGGTCCGCCTCGCACCGCGGTTCCTGGACAGGCTTAGATCCTCTAAGCGGTTTACCAGTACTAGTGTGCGGGCCGGATTCAGCTCTGCGTGGAAGCAGCATGCAGCCCTTATATTTCTTCAAGCCCCTTTGGGCGGGGGCCGTGGCCGCCGCAGAACGCGGTTCATAACAGACCCGTGTGCCAAAATGGCGTTGCGTCTTTGTTTTAAGAGTTAAACGGCCCAGTCAACACTATTTTAGGTCATTTGTAGTCAGTTAGATTACCTGTCCACACTTTTCCTGGGCAGACCTATACGTCAGCGGTTACATTCTTGTGCCAGAAATTGACAACTGCCCTTCTTGAATCAGCGGAAGGGAGAGAATGTCCGTAGAAAAGATTTCATGATCAACCTCCACGAAAGAATGTTGCCGACCCCAGCAGGTATCGAACCCGCGTCCTCCGGATCACCAGTCAGACGCGCATCCGAATGAGCTACCGAAACCCAGCCCACACGACCATTACGATAAGACACCCGTCTGACATAGTGCATTTTTCACATCTCCAAAATATCTAATTTCTGATGAAAATCCGTGATATTTTTCTTATTTATACTGCAAACATAGGTTGTGGGTGCTCGTTAGAACCACCTCAATGAGGCGGTTCTAACGAGTACCCACAACCTATGTCTTAGAGTAGAAATAAAAAAAATAATGTATACCCCCGTAAACCCCAGTTTTCTCTCTAAAACGTGGGGTTTAGGGGGTCTTTATTTCACGGACTTGTTCACGTGATGACCCTTGAAAACCCACTTTATACAGACGGAAAACTGAGTTTTTCATGGGTATACAATCGTTGTTGTTCTTAATTCTGGTCCAGTACATACATTGTGGGTCCGCGTTAGAACCGCCTCTAACGAGTACCCACAATCTATCAGGCCTCATATTTTTCAGGCATTTGCAGGATTTGCTTGATTTTTTCCTTGATTTCAGGCTTTTAGATTTTGATTTTTCTTCCTATAGTCTGTTTAAAATGACTATGACTATTTAACACTTATCCTGCTGAAAAAAAGTTATATAGTCACACCCTTTTCTGACTATTCAACAGTCAAATTACTTGATATAATTCACAAACTGAATTGCAAACAGTGTAGATCCAGATCAGATGGCTTCTGAAGAAAAGGTAATGGCTGTCGTGTTCAGCAAGATAACGGTTAAAGCTGTAAAATCGGGCCTTTCAGGCTTGGAAATGAGTATGAGTATGAGTATGAGGCCTGTCTATGCGCCCCCCCCCCCCCCCACTCCCGATCATCTGGGCTTGGAGAAATAGATTGGGCTGCATACTACTTCCGCGCAGAGCCGAAACCGTCCAAACTTGAATACTGGTAAACCGCATAGGTCTAAGCCTACCCAGAAAAAGTGATGCGGGTCTGATCTCTCCTTAAACCCTAGCGGTGTCTATGGGCGGCAGCGCTTGAGATCTCGTTTCATCTCAGTGCCGGGTGAAAGTCCCACATCGTACGCAATGTCTCCAAAATGGCCTAAATTGTGTTGACGGCGAAGAAAAACCTCAATTCAAATAAACAGAAAGAGAAAAAACCACACTCTATATGCTTTTAACTAAAAGAATAAAAAATCACCATGCAATTATGTGTATTATGTATCCTTAATGCTTAAATTCAAGTTAAGGAGAAACGAAGGATAATGTCTCTTTGGATCAGCTGTCTTAAGACACGTTTTTGCTGAAAAGCTGGGAAATATTCGTTCATATTTTTCCTCACAAATGTTATATGATTTACACCATATCACATCTGCCTTATTGCATGATAGTGTAATAAAACGAAAACAATTAAATAAACATGAAACGATTATTTTGCCATTGGAATAATATTCAGGTGGAGCGCTTTGGTGCAGTGGTAGCGCATCGGATTAGTGATCAAGAGGTTGCGGGTTCGAGCCTCACGCTGATCAAAGTGTTGTGCCCTTGAGCAAGGCACTTAATCCACATTGCTTAAAAAAAAAAAAAAAAAAAAAGAAAGAAAACAGAAAGTACTGGTAACCACCCAGGAAATCCTGCTCGTAATGCTCAGATGTGAGCGAGTAGCAGTAATAGGAGAAAAAAAAAAAAAAAAGAAAAAAGGTGTTTTCAAACTGTTCAGACAATAAAACCAAGACTATTTCTTCTTTTGTTCCCTAATAATGAAAACAAAGACCAATTTATGACTTTAATATAATTCTCAAATGCTTTATTGGGGATAATATTTCCAGTATGATACAATGACATTAAAGAATGAATATAACAGAAATGCTTGAAACAAACTAAGCCTAACCTTTGTCCCGCAAGGCACATGTCTTTGATATTTGGTATTAAGCTTCATCTATCAGACCCTTACAAAGATTGTTCAAATTATAGTCTTGGGGCCAAAAATGGCTCCGCCCCTGGCCCCACATGTTTTACATAGGCTTATACAGGGAAAACCTTTGACAATCTTCCTGTCTGAAACCAGAAGACCCAAGTCTTTGATATTTGATATGAAGCTTCACCTAGTATACATCTACCACGATTGTTCAAATTATAGCCCTGGGGCTTAACATGGACCTGCCCCGGGGCCCACATGTGTTACCTAGACTTATATAGGAAATCTTTAAAATTATTCTTGTCTGAAACCAGAAGGCCTAGGTCTTTGATATTTGGTATGGAGCTTCATCTAGTTGGCCTCTACTAAGATTGTTCAAATAGCTTTTGGGCCAAACAATGGCCCAGCCCAGTGGTTCAAATGATGTACAACTAAATTGACAACGCTGGATATATGAAGAATGAATAATCAATCAGGTTATACAATTACAGTATAACTTGGATGGCTCGAACACGGATGGCTCGTTTACCATGGATGAGTCGAACCCATTATTGAGCCCCTAGCGAAATCCTCTACATAAGAAATAGTGGGGGATAATTAAGGAGATTTTATCTTTTATCTTGCAAATGTATGCTGTGTGTACTCATTAGAATCGCCTCGATGAGGCGATTCTAATGAGTAAACACAGCATACATATTCATTACAGAACACCGAAAAGATGTCTAAACGTATTTCGTTATGCCTCCTGACATTAACTCTTAGTGGCTCGAACTACCCCTGTCTCGAACAGATTTTCGAGGTCCAAAAGGTGTTCGAGCCATTGAAGTTCGACTGTATGTCTTGCCCTTCCTCACAGTTTCTTTTTTTTCTAAACATCGCTAATGATTTTCTTTCACACAGGTGAGCCATACGGGCCATCTTGGCCCTCTCGTTCATTTTGCATACAGTATGGATTGCGTGTGCAGTAAAAGTCCTACGTTAAGACCACCTTTGGGACTGTTCAAAAGTGGTCTTAAAGGCCACTTTTGAACAGTCCCAAAGATGGTAACTTATTAAAGAACACTGTGCGAAAAAAATACAAAGACGTTAAACGCTCTTGATTTTACATTGTCTTATTAGCGAAACTTCACTGTATATGACTGAAACAACTTCAACTTTCAATAACTTCTGAAAGACCTAAATTTCATCCTATTATAGAAAATCACAACGCAGTTTCTTCACTTGCTCCTCATAGCCACGCGGTATGGTGGGCCATAAGTGGACACAATTAAATGAAAATGAACGCCCCTCGTATTATGCACTAACAGCGCTAGTTCGATTTTGTCCCTGATCTTGAACCTGGCTTTATATTGTTTCGTTAAACGCTGAAATTCCTGCTCTTAAAGCGCGCTATGCAGCGTCTAATTTTTAGCTGTTTAGCTCACCAGAGCCACAGGCTTCGGGGACTTTATTGGATAGGCAGTGGTCCGTCGTCTGACGTCTTCTGTGTCGTCAGCATTTTCAAACAGCAAGTTCTCGGAATCTGCTTGGCCAATTGCGACCAAATTACATGTGGGACCTCCATTTGGGAGGAGGAACAAAAATCTGTTAAGAACTAGTTCACGTGACCAAGATGGCCGTCATGCCATATTTGGTAAAAACCTTGAAAAAAAAAATTCCTCTCAGGAACCAAATGGCCAATCACATTGAAACTTGGTATGCGGCGTTGGAGACTTGGGCCCTACCAAGTTTAGATCAAGTTATTGAAGCTTCTTTGAGTATTGTGGAGAATGCGCAAAGTTTGGATTTGTCATATTACGCTAACGCACCCGTAAGACATAGCGCATTATTTTCTTTCTCCAATAAGTTACTGTTCTAGTGAAAATGTGTGATGCTTTTCTTATTTACTCTTCAAACATAGACTGTGGGTGCTCGTTAGAACCGCCTCATTGAGGCGGTTCTAACGTGTACCCACAACCTATGTCTTTTAGCAAAATTAGAAAAATAATGAATATTCATGTAAAATAGAAGTGAAGGCAATTATCAGGAATCAATATAATTAACCCACAACTCAAAAGAAACACAAACACGAAACAGCTAGACCCTAATGGAAACATCACTAATGGAAAGCCAAAAGGACAGTTACTTTTCCACAAAATGGCCAATTTTGGCTATCCAAAGCAAAAAAGTATTAGCGATGCACACATTAAAGTTGGGTTTAGGGGATGTTCATTGCACGGACAAAGTGTTGTTAAGATGACCAGCAACTTTTTAACACATTTCCAGGCTGCAAAGGCGTACGTCTTCTACGTTTAGGGTAATTACAACTGTGATTCAATAGGTCCCAGTTTTCAGCATGTTTTCAGTAATATGTTTTGAAGATAAATATTTACCTTCCATCTTTCCTCACCTCCATTATTACAAAAATTAATATGATGACAAACTCTGGACCGAAGCCCAATCCAAATAAATTGATAAAAAGTTGTGCTTGTTCAAAAACACAAACCTGGATCAGCCTGGCCTGTTTACCCATTATGTCTTATCCAGATGTAAGAAAGACGTATTTTGCGAATTGTAGCTGCATTGTGTGCGCGACAGTTGAAGTTTATTTGTAGGTTTTCCTCTGCGTCGACTCATGGTGTAAAGGTATGACAGCCATGTGAACTTTCTTGCCTAATCTTATTATGTTCTGCGAGAAAGCAATCTTTGCTTCTTCGTTCTTGAAACAAAGCATACCTGATAACAGACACAAAACACATTACGAACGTGAGCTTAGAATGGTTGTTTGTTTTGATGTTTAACGGCCCAGTTAACACTTATTAGGCCATTTTTGAGCCGGTCAGTTTACCTATCCACACCTTACGTAGGCGGTTAACCAGCACAGTGCACATTCTTTCGCCAGAAACTGACAACTGCCCTTCTTTAATCAGCGGAAGGGAGAGAATGACCGTAGAAAAGATTTCATGATCAATCTCCACGAAAGAATGTTGCCGACCCCGGCAGGTATCGAACCCGCGTCCTCCTGTTCACCAGTCAGACGCGCAACCAACTGAGCTACCGAGGCCGACGAGCATAGAATGTGGAAAAGTGGTGCGAGTCAGACCGCTCCTCAAATACTAGCGGTTTCTTTTGGTGGTGTGACTTGAGATGTCATTTCATCTCTATTTCGGGTAAAAGTCCCACAAAACCAGGAGCAACGTCTCCAACATGACCTAGTTAGTTTTGATGGGGACGTAAAACCTCAAAACAAAGAAAAAAGGCACATTATATTGTAACAGTGACCATACTATCTTCCACCTAATAAGTTTAGAGTGGTCCATTTCAAACTGTAAGGTGTGTCAGGTTTGTTTAGTTTGTGGAAAGTTTAGAAAAAACATGTCATTTAAGCACAAAGTGTAAACCCAGCTCAGAATTTGCAGAGCGCGCCACCTGATCTGCATGGATTTACACTGCTAAGTATGTCCCCCAGAAGGAACGCGAGGCATATACGGGTTAAGATACTGTATCGATGGGAGATAATTCTGTCTTACATGGTTTTAACCCAGGTATGCCTGGCGTCTTCAAAAAAGGAACACTGGTAAACAGTGGAGACACAGATCAGACGCCGCAGAACAAGGCATCTGATCAGGGTTTTCACTGTTTCCTATAATACTGAAGGGAGACATACGTCTCATCTGGAACTCCATGTTTGCATAGGTATTTGTATCGCTTATCCTAATAATACAATTATTTTCCGCAACTTCGCTTCTATAACCACTTTGATGCCAAGGTCATACTGTGGTCAGTGATGTTAACAACTTGGTCCTAACATCTTATTCATTGTTCTTGTCCACTTAATTAAGATCAGACCTTTAGGCGGAAATGTTTCAGTCGAAATGTAGACCTATAAACGAAGTTAGCTCTTTCTTTCTTTCTTTCTTTCTTTCTTTCTTTCTCATTACGATAAACAACCAAGCGACATAGGGCATTTTTCACATCTCCAAATTGCCTACTTTTCTGATGAAAATCCGTGATATTTTTCATATTTATTCTGCAAGCGTAGGTTGTTGGTGCTCGTTAGAACCGCCTCAATGAGGCGGTTCTAACGAAAACCCACAACCTATGTCTTGGAACAGCAATAAGAAAAATAATGTATACCCCCATAAACCCTAGTTTTCTCTCTATAAAATGGGTTTTGGGGGTTCTCATTTCACAGACTTGTTCACGTGATGTTTCTTTCTTTCTTCAAAATATTACATTCATCACGGTAAGAAACGCCGACAGAGCCCACTTTTATTTGATGATAGTAATAATAGTAATTAATAATAATAATAATAATAAGAAGAAGAAGAAGAAGAAGAAGAAGAAGAAGAAGAACAGTAATCGGGCTTACAATGTTCTGCATAATTTATCATTTGAGAAAAAAAAAATTGCGGGTACTCGTTACAACTGCCTCGGTGAGGCTGTTTAAACCAGCACTTTACAATCATTTATTCTTCAAAAAGTAGCAAAATATCACACATTACGATAAAACATCCGTGTCCCATATAATTTTTATCCCCGCCAACACCACTTTTATGTATTAAAACTGGGTTTACAGGGGTAACCCTTATTTTCTTATTTGTGCTTAAATATAGATTGTGGGTACTTGTTAGAACCGTCTCGATGAGGCGGTTCTAACGAGTATCCACAACCTATACTTTGAGCAGAAATAAGACAAATATCACAATTTTTCATCTTACAATTTTCGTGTGTTTTTTTTTCGGTGGTAAAGTTTACAATGTATTTGTATAGGCGTGTTTTCGTAACAACCGTGTCCTATAATGGTGCCTTTCATTTCTCTAGAGATAGCAGTTTTGGGATGGAAATGATGTATATTTTTCTGATTTATAGCCCAAGCATAGCTTGTTGGTGCTCGTTAGAACCTTATGAGGCGGTTCTAATGAATACCCACACCCTATGTTTTTGGGCAAAAATAAAGAAAGGAGATGATAAATTTAAGCTTAGCCGCTTACTGTTAGATCCTGTGGCTTCTGAACATTCTTCTTGTGCATGTTTGCATGTATGTATGTATTGAACATTATCATTAATAAATACTGTTAAAACCAAAGAAATTAATGTTTCCCCCTGTAAATAAGTTCTGAATAGTTACATCCATTGGAAGCAAAGAATACACAAAATAAAGGCAAACAGTAGACTGGGTTTTATTGAGTCTGTTTATGACGCAGTACTGAAATGTGCAACACCGGCCACGCCCTCTAGCACCGGTTAAGCAGGACTATTTTCAAAATGATACTAAATGAACTCAATGTGCCCAAAGGACCAGAAAATATAATCTGCACTGTGATGATGTACGGGGAGACTTTTTACGGCCGCCACACGCCACAACACCAGCTGCACTTTTCTCTATATAGTGTGGGTTTAAGAGGGTGTTGTTCACCTGATGTTTTTATCAAAAACATATTACGATAACACACCCGTGCGACATAGAGCATTTTTTTCAAGAACTCCAAAATGGCTACTCTTCCGGCTCAACTTCCGTAATATTTTCCTTATTTATACTGCAATTATAGGTCGTGGATGCTTGTCAGAACCGCCTCATTGAGGCGGTTCTAACGAGTACCCACAACCTATGTCTTGGAGCAGAAATTAGAAAATAATGTGTACCCCCGTAAACCCGAGTTTTCTCAATATAAAGTGGGGTTTAGTTGGGTCTTCATTTCACGGACTTGTTCACGTGATGGTGTTTGATTTGATGTTTAACGTCCCCGTCAACACTGTGTAGGTTATTTTGGAGACGTTGTTTCCCATTTTGTGGGACTTTTACCCGACATTGAGATGAAATGACATCTCAAGCCCTGTAGCCCAATGGAACCAATAGTGTTTATAAGCATGGACGGACTGACTCGCACCGCTTTGCATGGGCAGGCTTAGATCCTCTAAGCGGTTTACCAGTACTTGCGTGCGGTCGGTTTCAGCTCTGCGTGGAAGCATCATGCAGCCCATCTATTTCTTCAAGCCCCGATGAGCGGGGGCTAAACACGTGCTGGTGACACAAAAAATTGCCTCTTTCAGTGCCATGAAAAAATCTCACATTGGTGTGTTTGCTTAGAAAATTAGAAACATTATACATGTAAGGGTGTGGCTTTAACTTGTGTTCGTGGTATTTCATGGGTGTTTTCCTAGAAAATTAGTAACACTATCAGGGTGTTAATAGTTTCATATTACTTATACGTGTGTTGGCATTTTGTACTTAATTTAAAGTTTTGTATCAAATGGAATCTTCCTCCTTATATATAACTGGCGTCCATTTCACAATTGAGGGTTGTCAGGTTGTTTTTCTTCAAAATTAATTAGGACAATGGCTGAACGTTTTGCAAATAGTGTAGGCCCTGATCAGACGCCGCGTTATGCGGCGTCTGATCTGGGCCTGCACTGTTTGCCAGGGTACCCGTTTAGGGGTTTCCGGTACTAAATGGGTTAATTTAAAGTTTTGTATCAAAACTGCGCAGTTTCACAGTGTAGATTGCACATGTATGACTTTAGACTTCGTGAAATTGATTACTTTACGTCATAGTGTCAAATTTTTGTTTGATTGCCATGGTAACGAAATCGACGTACTTTGTCATCATTTACTAATTTATGCATTTTTTGGTAATTCTTTAAAATTGTATAATGGATGATTACAAAATTACCAATAAAATAAAATTTTATAAATAGCAAATTTTTGTGTTTTATGTCAGAAAACACTTGAATCACCAAAATGGTCAATCCATTACATTGATAAATCGGTTATTCGAAAAGATCAAAACTTTTTTTGAGATTGATTATTTTTAGCAAAATCGACATTGTAGATTTATGCGTTTAAAACATTTTGTTTTTCCTCAGGAAAAATACCTTAATATATTTATGTGAGATTAAATATCTTTACATTACGCAAACACGCCTATATAAATACATCGCCACCTTTATCGCCGAAAAAATGAAAATTTTAAGATAGTGGGCACTCGTTAGAACCGCCTCATCGAGGCGATTCTAACGAGTACCCACAATCTATATTTTAGAGCATAAATAAGAAAAATAAGGTACACCCCCGGAAACCCCAGTTTTACTATATAAAAGTGGGGTTCAAGGGGGTCAAAATTATATAGGCGTGTTTTCGTGATGATGGCTGCAAATTAGCAATCGAACCAGCGCAAAACAAAGATTACCAACAGTAGTAAGACCTGTTCAACAAACACAGATTCAGATAAGCCTACGTATCCACATATTGTGAAAAGACCGCGGGTTCGCAGCCTGATCTGAGTTTACGCTGGTCACGCAAGCCTTATCGCAGGTTTTATCGTGTACTGGCTCGATTTATTTATTTATCTGGAGGGTAAAAAACGCCTCTTTGAGGCTGTTGAATATAGGACCACCAAACTAAGTTTCTGGGACCAAAAAAAGAGAAATAAATGAAATAAAAATAAATAAAAGTAAAAAAAAAATAAAAAGGAAGAGGCTAGTGACAAACGTTTGTCATTAGCGATTTCTCGTACAAAGGTTTGTCACAATTCACGGCGTCCATATCTTGATGCACTTAAAGCGAATATTAGAAATGGTCTGGATATAGTCTTCGCTGTCCGCTTGGAATCAACTTTGAATAGTAATACCGATCAGACTGCTTGGAAGCACAGACAGTAATTTAGATTTGATTTAGCAAATTCAACTTTTCGTGCTCCGTAAGATCAGCTTATTTCGTTATTTTAAAGAGAGTTGTAATCTTAACCCGTAGATGCTTAGCGGCCCATTTCTGGGTGCTGACCCAGATCAGACGCCTCAAATGGCAACAAACATGTATTCTTGTTTCTTATGACGTGGCTCAGATAATGAGATATTATAGAGAACTAAGCGGTCAGGAGATTCTTATCCCCTGATTTGTTTGTTTGATTTGAGGTTTGACGTCCCCGTCAACACTGTAAAGGTCATTTTGGAGACGTTGCTTCCAATTTTGTGGCACTTTTACCCGACATTGAGATGACGTCTCAAGCCATGCCGCCCAAAGAGCCCAATAGGGTTTATAAGCATGGTGGACGGTCCGACTCGCACCGCTTTGCCGGGACAGGCTTAGATCCTCTAAGCTGTTTACCAGTGCTCGTGTGCGGGTCGGTTTCAGCTCATGCAGCCCATCTATTTCTTCAAGCCCCGATGGGTGGGGGCCGACTTATCTTCTGAATAGAATAAAAAAATGTATTTATGCCACCAAAATCTGCATCTGAAAATGTCGTCTGTTTATATCGTCTGCTGCGTACATGTACTCTTGCAAACTTTTCAAACATATTTTTTAATTACAGGCAAACGTTGTGAACCCTGATCAGGCTGCTCCCAGAGGAGTGTGTGTTTTGAGTTTTACGTCCCACCAACAGCTGAAGTAAAAAATATACAGAATTCATCTTAAACCCGCTTTATATATATAAAGTAGGTTTTTCTATGTCGTTGTTGCACGAATGCACTCTGTTATAATATTTAGCAGACGGGGTATATTGCTATGCGTAACTGTTCTGGTAATCTATTTGGATCCAATTTTCCTGTTTAAAACTTTGTTTTCCCTACAAAAATAAACTTTCTTTTGATTTCTGCATCTGTTACTGTTGCGTTGTTAACAGAGCGTATTTAAAAAGAAAACATCACGAACTTTGGCAGAGCAAAAGTTACCAAATACCATATTTATTGAAGGAAGACTTAGATCAGCCTTCGCATTATGACATTTGAACATGATGAGCATTTTACCGTCCGCGGCAAACAACAAAGGCGCAGATCAGCCTGCGCATCCGCGCAGGCTGATCCGCCCCTTTGTGGTTCGCTACTTGGATAGAACAGTAACTCTTGTTTGTCTATGTCGTGATCTTCTTTTTCTTCTTTTTCTTAGTCTTCTTCTTCATCATCTTCCATCTTCTTCTACGTCTTCTTCGTGGCATCTTCTTCTTCTTCTTCTTCTTCTTCTTCTTCTTCTTCTTCCATACCTTAATCAGTTTGTATAGCTGAGCACGTCGGGTTGTGTTTAACCTTGTTGCAAGATCCAATGACAGATTCTCTCGAGCCGAAACTCACGCGTAACTGGCTTTCTGCTTTGTTTATGCCGAGGGACACAATGTTTGCGCGGTTATGCAGTTGGTTAGAGCCGGCACCGTGCATGTTTCACGAATGCCATTTCTTTGGTCTCGGCGGTATTCCGGCGCATGTGTTTTCGTCATCCGTATGCGGCTGCATGAGGCGAGCATTTCCGTTTCTTGAAAATTGAACATGCACTTTTCCTGTCTGGTAAGACAGAAGCTGAACACTAAAACATTGTAAAGTACCTTCCAAGAATCGTAACGACTTACTTCTAAATAAAATATAAAACAAACTGGCGCCTTAACTTCGTTAAATGTTTTTAAGTATCATAGCCACTGTCTTATATATGAGCCGCGTCTAGAAATATACCTGTCTTTTCATCTATACAAATACATTGCGAAAAACAGAAAATTTTATGGTGAAAAATTGTGATATTTTTCTTATTTCTGCTCAAAATATAGATTGTGTGTACTCGTTAGAACCGCCTCATCGCGGCGGTTCTAACGAGTACCCACACATTGGCCACAATCTATATTTTGGAGCAGAAATAAGAAAAGCAAGGATAATGAGGTTTACCTCTATAAATCCCAGTTTTACTATATAAAAGTGGGGTTCAAGGGTGTCAAAATTATATAGGAGTGTTTTCGTCATGTGGGTCTAAGGACCCGACCTGCTCTTACACAGACTAGCTAGTATTGCATATTCGCAGATGACGTCACACACCTACAGTTATCGTTCTTGCTGGAGACACTCAGCTTTCCTTGTAAATAACTTTCTTGTCCGTTGGAAAATTATGACTAAACCTTGATTATTTTATTCATATGATCTTTAAGACCAATCACAGACACATATATACCCATTCAGTATTTTTATCATTGTGGAATAATTGGTCAAAAATGAATAAATTTGTACAAAACATGCCTGGTGGCTCCAATATGGCGGATCATGGGAAAATAATCTTACAGAAATGCTGTGCCTGAAACCTGGTTTAGAATCGTGAAATATTAGTTAAAGGGGCTGCTTGATGCTTCCAGGCAAAGCTGAAACCGACCGCACATGAGTACTGGTAAACCGCATGGAGGTTCTAAGCCTGTCCAAAAACAAGCGATGCGAGTCGGACCATCGTGTAAGGTGCAGATGAGGCTGCGCGCATGCGCGCAGCCTGATCAGCATCTTTGTTGTCCGCAAAAAGCAAAGAATGTTTTCTCAGGACATGGCTCATAGTCTAAGAGTTTAATGAATTTTAGAGTTTAAAAATATATTTCCAGAAGGAAACACCTGGGATAGCAATTAGGTAGAAATTTATTAGGAAACAAGTCAGTATCATGTTCCGTAACGTTTTTGTCATCAGCAGCATCGTTATCATCGCCATCGTCATTTCTGTCTTCTTCTTCTTCGTCGTCGTGGTCGTCGTCATCATCATCATTATCATCATCATATTATTCTATTTCTTCTTCTTCTTCTTCTTCTTCTTCTTCTTCTTCTTCTTCTGCTTCTTCTACCAATATATTTTTCTGCATATTATCTGTATTCTTCCTCTTCTTCTTCTTCTTCTTCTTCTTCTTCTTCTTCTTCTTCTTCTTCTTCTTCTTCATCTTCTCAGTATTTTATACATGTAATTTGATTTCTTCACATGTTTCTTCTTCCTCTTCTTCTTCTTTCTATGTGATCCAGTATATACGATGACTTAAGACATGCATTGTTTCACATGGCAAAATCATTAATAAGGAATAAGAAATATAATAAACAAAAGAAATGTCCTTACGGAATTATTATGTTTGTCTAATAAAAATCAGCTTACAAAAGGCTATGTCAATAACAGAAATGGCTGTATCACGCTAAAAGGAATCTTAGATTTATCCGCGGATTCTCTGATACGTCATCGTGTTCAGTACTATAGTGAACGCGGCAAGCTAAGGTTCTGGCTAGAGTGCGCGCATACACCTTCAGTTAGGACTGGGGCTGCTCAGAATATGTTTATTATTCTGAGGAATATAACAGAGCAGAAACACTTACTGTCTTACATTATCTATCTTAGAGCATTAACAAACCATGTGTTTTTCTATGCTGGTATTAATTAATTAACATTTGTTGCGTTCCTGCGTTTATTAATTATGACGTCATTATTGCGATTCTTATTCACGCGAACACGGTTGCTTTTTGCCACCTTTTAAATTGTCAAGATGGCATTATAAGTATCAATCTCTGGCTATCGGGCATCTGGATTAGGATTTTTGTTGTTGTTTTTTTCGCAGAGATTTATCATGATTTTTTTTCTACGGTTTTTCTCTCACTTTCGAAGATTCAAGAAGAGTGGTTGATGTCCACTTTACTGTATTTATTAACCCTTTTTGTACCAACTAGTTCTTCCACCTTATATATGGCAGGAGTCCATTTCGAAATTTAGGGGTTCCAGGTTGTATTTTTTTTCAACATTTATTCGAGAAATGGCTTAACGTTTTGCAAACAGTGTAGGCCCTGATCAGACGCCGCGTTCTGCGGCGTCTGATCTGGGTCTGCACTGTTTGTCAAGGTACCCCTTTGGGGGTTTCTGGTACTGAATGGGTTAAACGCTGATGTAATGGCCTGCCAGGTAAACTGACTGGCTCAACATTATCTAAATAGTGTTGCCTGGGTTATCAAATTTTAAACCAACCAATCAAAAGGCTCCGTCTGAAGCTGGCGCAATCATGTGATTGGTCTGCAGACAACGTACCTGTACACAGTCTCTCTTCAGTGGCCTGGAATTCTTGAGATAATGAAACGTTCTAGGCATGAGTTTTTGTACTAAGGGCTCGGTCGTTTGAAGAAAGCATGTCCCTTCCCCCATCCACTCGCAACCTGGAAAAGTGACTCAGGATGGGTCATATACATCATTGCGAATGAACCAAGAGCAAGTGATCTAGACATCTAATTTGGTCTGTTTGTTTGGAGTTTAACGACCCATTCAATACTGCATAGGTCATGTCGAGTCGGTATATTTCTTTCCTGATCGAATATGCGTATACATATGGAGGATCTTATATGAGTGTTCATATGATATTTTAAACGCATTTAATTCACGATTTTTGTACAAAAATGTCAATATTCCGCGATAAGTAAACGGAACGTCTTTAAGGATGTCGTACGTGTAACGTCACGGGGCGTATCTAGCTAATTTGCATAATTAATCCACTAGTGGAATACGGGATTTAATACATGGCGTTATTACACTCTCAGACGCGACGTCATATGACAAAAAAGCGATAAACAGTACACTGCATATTCCTTCGTCAGAATTTGACAGCTGCCCTTCTTGAACCAGCGGAAGAGAGAGCAATGCCGTGGAAACAAAATGATGGTCAGTCGCCACGAAAGAATATTGCCCAGCTTCGATCGAACCCAGGACCTCCTGATCACCAGTCGGACGCGCAACTGATCCGCAGAGGAGGCTGTAGCCGTTTGAAATACTCAGTTCAAAAAGCATCGGTATCATTACATGTAGGTCTCACGGCGCTGTAATTCGACCCACAATGACCCACACGGGTTGACGTGTCGTTAAAACCCACAGCAATCAATCTATTAATCAATAAATCAATCAATCAATTCCCATGGTTGTAAGGCGGAGGTAAAGCTTCTGTTAATCGATTTATCGACCTCAAAATGTTGACAGGAGCAAAGTAGTGCAAACCTTTGCTTTTTTATAATAAAACCTTGTTCCGGCTTGTAAGAATTTGTTCTTTGGTATGTTTTAATGGTGTTTCCATCTTGCTGTTTGTTGTGAGAGGAATTTCAGATTCCTAGGAACCAATTATGAAACTATCTCGTGTTATTTCGTCTTGTTACTAGATTTTTATTTTTCTGCGATATATCAAATGATAGTTCACTCCGCGCAACATTAAGATCCAATTATGTAACACTGGTTCCTTGGGGAGTTACGAGTTTGCTAATCATTACTTATATCACTGCCTTGTCTGTCAAGCAAAACCGTGATTTAACCCGCTTACAGGGCCCGGTGTAGTGTAGTTATATATAATACGATACCGGCCCCCGCCCATTGGGGCTTGAAGAAATAGATGGGCTTCATGATGCTTCCACGCAGAGCTGAAACCGACCCGCACACGAGTACTGGTAAATCGTTTTGAGGATCTAAACCTGCCCAGGCAAAGCGGTGCGAGTCCATGCTTATAAACCCTATTGGTTTCTTGAGATGTCATTTTATCTCAATGTCGGGTAAAAGTCCCACAAAATTGGAAGCAACGTCTCCAAAATGACCTTTACAGTGTTGACGGGGACATTAAACCTCAAATCAAACCAAACCAAAAACAATACGATACATTGATTAAGATCAATCAAACTGTCTAGAGAAAAGTGGGTTCTATTGCGGCATTGATAAACAGTAAAATTCCTGTATTCAGACCTCTCTTTGGACTGTTGAAAAGTCCCAAAGGTAGACCACTTTTGCATCATATAAACAAGTCTGTATAAAAGATACCAGTCTAAATGAAAAATAGAAGAGAAGGCAATGATCAGGAATCGATAAATTAATCCAAAGCTCCGATCAGAGACACCGAACCCCAATTTTTATAGAGGACACGATGGTTTACAGGGGTATACATTATTTGTCTTATTTCTCTTCCAAGACATAGTTTGTGGGAACTCGTTAGAACCGCCTCAGTGAGGCGGTTCTATCGAACACACACAACCTATGTTTGGAGTCAAAATAAATGAAAAAAAAAAAAAATCACAGATTTTTATCAGAAATATTACCGTTTTGGGGAAATGAAACAGTGCTATATGCCACACGGATGTGTTATAAAAGGTGATCTCATACTTTATAGTGACTTGGTGCAGGCGTGAAATCTTTTGTGGAAAGTGGGACCTACAAGGAATGTAATTCTTATTATGTGTAATTCTCTTTCCAGGCAACATAAAGTTTTCCACGTCGTCGACGACTGGAGATGGAAAAGCGGAAGTTCCGGCTGCTCACCTTATGGGATCCGTCCGCAGACCAGATCACCCAACGTGTAAGCTTTTTTCGTATATCAAAACGCGTGACATAACGAGGCAACAGACTTGAGGGGAATAAATACGCTTTCATGGGAGGCAACGCTGTCTAAAGAGTTTTGTCTGTCTTGTCATATAAGAATCCTACATTAGTCTGAGGGGTGGAAGGAAAAATCCGTCCCGAGGGTCACTGTCAGACATCACGAGGCTTAGAGTGATCCCATGTAGGATTCTTTTTTCTTGTATACCTTCCATTTCTGAGCGTGGGTTTCTAATACTGCAATCACTTAGGTTGCCGCCATATTGTGATGACAATACAGTGATGTTTAGCCAGGTGACGTCACGTAACTTGCTGTGACGTCAACCTTAACGACGGCGCATGTGAGGTCATATTCAACCAGGGCATTTATTAAACACCCAAGAATATTCGATTTTGGTAAAGAAAACCAGGGTTAGATAGGTTTAGCTTGGGATAGAAATTCGGTTCTAACCCTGGTGTTTTAACCCAAAATCGAATATTCTCGCGTGTTTGATAAATGAACTTGTTGAATACAACAACATATGCGCCGTCGTTAAGTTTGACGTCACAGCACGTTACGTGACTTCCTTAAACATCATAGAAGTGTCATCACAATATTGCGGACTTAGGCAAACGAAGTGACTGCAGTATTTAAAATCCACGCTCATAAATGGAAGGTGTGCAAGAAAAAGAATCCTACATGGATGTGAGGGGTGGATAGAAAAATCCGCCCCTGGGGATCACTGTCCGGCATCACTCGGCAAGCTTCGTGATGCCGGACAGTGACCCTCGGGACGGATTTTTCCATCCACCTCTCACACCCATGTAAGATTCTCATATTCTATCCCAAGCAAAAACTATGGGTTTCCATATCTGGAGTGGAAGAAATAGGGATATACTCTTACTAACCATTTTGTGTTTCAACTGCAACATTCTGTTCCTGGCACTGCTAACAAATGTTTCTTTTCTATGTAAAGCCCAAAGATACGAACAACAATTAAGTTTCTTTTATCTAAAATACTTTGACAATCAAAGGGATCATTGGACACCCACTTGTCAGTAATAACCACTGATTGGTCAATGTATTACCAACAGCACCAAAATATCGTGTCATGTTGCAATTAACACCAATGTTGGCACGCTTTTATTCTGGTAGCCATATGACTGTCGCCGATTTATATGAAATCCATGTAACGTTTTTTTTTTTTGTTTTTTTTTTTTTTGTTGTTTTTTTTTTTGTTTTGTTTTATAGAAAGAGCTGAAACCGACCAAACTTGAGCACTGGCAAACCGCTTAGAAGGTCTAAGCCTGTTCGGGAAAAGTGGTGCGAGTCGAACAGCCCTAGCGGTTTCTTTGGTCAATTAATATCGCTTGGGATGCCATTTCATCTCAGTGTTTGGTAAAAATCACATAAAATCGAAAGAAACGCCTCCAAGATGACATAAACAGAGAATACCAGATTCGTGTCTTTTGATTTCAAATCTACCAGGCAAGACTTCGAGAACGCTTGTAGAATCGCGAGTTATGCCCAGCGATTATACCTGCATTCTCGAAGCCGTGCCTTATAAACTTGATATCAAATGACACGAATATCAGTTAATCCCCTTGTACACTTTTACTTTTTTGCCAATTTTTCCAGCAGTCCAGTGATAAAGCTCATTTGTCCCGAGATAGCAAAACTTTATCTGGTCAGCTTGTCACAATGCAATTAATATAGAGGATAACTGGTAAATAGTGTAACGTCAATACAAACACAATCGAATATGAGAGAGTCATGAGAAAACATGTCTACGGGATTTTGCGAACAGTTAAGGCACGAACCGACCTTATTTACACAGACAGACTAGCGAAAATATTGTAATTTTATACCTTAAACTGGAATGTCTGTACTATCCACACATTGAACACCAAGGTGCTGATCAGACTGCGCGGATCTGTGGTGTATTCCTTGCTTCCAAGGATAACCCTTTTATAGAACATATTTAACTTCACTACAGCTGGTGTGTCGGAATGTGTGGCGGCGGTAAAACGTCTCCCTGCCCTACATCATAGTGTAGATTATATTTTCTTTTCCATTGGGATCATTGATTCCATTGTGGAATTTTGAAAATATCCGAGGGTCACTGATGAGGCCTATTTGGCCGAAACTAGCTAGTCTGGCCCAGAAAACATGTACACTCTATCTTTTTCATTTCTTTGGTGTATTCCTTGCTTCCAAAGGATAGCCCTCTTATAGAACATATTTCTGATGCGTTGCTCATATTTGTACATATATTTATACATATCCACGTCTTTTTCAGTGCCTGGACGGCAGTTCCCGATATCGCAGTGGATAGCAGATGAAGATCTTGCATTCACGAACGGGGTTCAATATCGCCACGGTCGAATCGTCATCCGGGATTCTGGCCTTTATTACGTCTACAGCCAAATCTCGTTCTTGGAGGTATTTGACGTGACTTCAAATCGCAACCAGGATACAGGGTCGCAGTCATTGTCTCATTATTTATACCGGTATAATATAATTTATCCCAAAGGTGGAGAGGAGTCTATGATTCAGAATTCTATCACTAAGTGCTGGGATAACAACAAGGCCTTTGGCGAGTACACTAGTTATCTTGGAGCGGTGTTTTATTTGAGACAGGGTGACGAGTTGTTTGTTAAGGTCTCAAATTTGACTCTTATGGTCCGAGAACCAAAACTGAACTATTTTGGGTTGTTTAAAATCAAGTGATGTCAGTCAGGTATGGTCAACAATTCCATAGTGTCATTTCCACGTATTCCATCATTGATTTCCGGTAAAACCGCCATATTTTCATGAAGGGTAAACGATCATTGCAACTGTTTTTAACCCATGAAATGCCAATCACGACTATTATCGTCTGCTTTGACGTCTGCTGGTTACTTTAAAAGACATGTTTGCAAACAGTTTGAACCCAAACCAGACTGCTTCTCTAGGAATAGTCAGATCAGACTGCTGTTGTAGGAATAGCTGATCTGGGTCGACACTGGTTGCATGTACGCAAACATATTTAAAAAAAAAATGCAAACAAAATAGCAGACGACATAAGCAGACGACATTTTCATATGTAGTTTTTCTCGGCGTCTTAAGGGTTAAATGGAAGTTTGGATCTTTATGAAATGTGTTGGTCATCAGCTCGTTTTAATACAGATTCAAATTTCAAAATTACATGCTGAAAGCGAGTTACATAATTATGTGACTAATGTTGTGAGAGATGTGAATTGTATAATCACGATTACAAGCTCGTGTTTACAAGCCCGGAAATGGAAACCTTTGTAAATCTCAATATATCTACAGAAAAGTTAGACTTACAAGGGTTTGCTTTATTTTACTGACATAGATTGTAGGTAATCGTTAGAACCGCCTCATTGAGACGATGCTAGGAGCAGCAGGTACTTGCTAGAACCGTCTTAATGAGACTGTTCTACGAGCACCAGCAATCTATGTGATCGCATTTGAATGAACAGACGACATTTTGAAATACCTTTCCTTTTTTTTTCTTGAAAACAGGATTTGAAATTTCATGCAAATTTTCTCCTATGGCGAGAATATGCATGAGATGTCAAATCCTGTTTGGAGACAATTTGCATGAAATGTCTAGTATTGTTTTCTGGCAAAAATTAGACAAATACCAAAAAATTTTCGTCTTTTATAGTAGCCTTGTGCTTGGTGGAGGTTAAACTCTATGATAGATTCCAGGTACAGGTTAGACTCATCTAATGAACACCAACAATCTATGTTTGTGGCAGAAGAAAATACTAAAGACTCTTTGCAGAAAAAAGTCACTTCATCACAAAAATACGCCTAATAATATATAGGCTATGTAATTTTGGCCCCCCTTAAACCTTACTTGTGCACAGTAAAACTGGGATTTACCGGAATATATATTAGTTTTCTTATTTCTGCTGAAAGACATAGATTGTAGGTACTCGATACAACTGTCTCATTGTGGGTACTCGATAGATGTACCTTGTCGAGGCGGTTCTAACAATTTCCCACAATCTATGTTTTGAGCAGAAATATGAAAATAATATCAGTTTTTTTGTCTGAAAATTTTAAAATATCAGATTCTTTTTTCATCCGAAAATTTTCATTTTTTTTGGTGTTAAAATTTTCAATATATCTCAATAGGAGTGTTTCCGTAATGTTAAGAAACATGAAAGAAAACATGATCTCATATGGGCATGTGTTCCAATGATCGATAGTCAGGTGCTCTATACTTTGATGTAGAGTAAACATGGAGGACGTCTTTTATACAAAGAACTGATAAAAATGGGCGCAAGATGATAAATAATGTAAACAACTATAAAGCCTTTGGAAGCAAAGAATGTACGTATTGCAAAGTGAAGATTGAAAGTCTTAGTTTTACTGAGACTCATCACTGTACTTTAGTTTGCACTACTGTTTATGTCAACTTAAACTATATTTGTTCCCGTCAGGTACAAAATGTTGACTCACGCTGAATCAACATTAACACAACGTTCAACCTTGTTTCACTGTTGATTCAACGTTGATTGGCTGCTGGGTTTGTTCAAAATTAGAAAAAATTATAAATGTAATTACAACAATCGTATGTTTTTTGTAAGACATTTACAGATTTATATCGTGTGTGAGGTGTCATTATTTTGTCACAGTTCAACACCGATCATTGTGTCAATAGTGAGTCTGGTTCTCTTTGAGAATGGTGTATGCAACTATGAACAGAAAAGCATGTTTCTAAGTGCTAGGGTGTGTTGAATCCTTGAAGTCGGTTTCAGGGTCCCGTAAATTTTGTGTTATTTCTTGATATTATTGTATATGATAATGAATATTTTATCTGTGTGATATTTAATCCAATTTCTACAAAGAATGGTACATGTACTGGTGACAGAAGAGCTTTTGCACTTGAATGAATGTGAATGGTTTCTCAGAAAGATGTACGTTTACAAGTCCGTGTGATGAACACCCCTCTAAACCCCACCTTTATATATAATATAGACAAATCTGGATTTTTACAGGGGTATACATTATTTTTGTATTTCTGTTCCAAGACCTAGGTTCTGGGTACTCGTTAGAACCGCCTCAATGAGGCGGTCCTAACGAGCACCCAGAACCTTTGTTCGGAGTGAAAATAAGAAGAATATCGCAATTTTTCATCAGAAAAATAAATTTGGCGATATGAAAAATGCACTATATGTATATTACACGGGTGTGTTATTGTATAATATTTGCTTCAACTAAACAAGTGCTTTCTATGTTATAACAGTAATGTTTTAACTTGCATGAATATGCTTCTGTTGTATATGCTTCTGTTGTATACACAAATTAATGTACTCTAATTTTGAGTGGGTTTTTTTAAACTCCGTATCTCAAATGGAGGAAGAGAATCAATGCATAATATGTACATAGATAAATAATATAAATATATGCCTAGCTCCTGATATACATATAGGAGAACTTCGATGATTCGAACACCGATGGCTCGTTTACCATGGCGGACTCGAACCCGTCCTTGAGACCCTAGGGAAATCCTCTACATAAGAAAAAGTTGTGGATAATTAAGGAGATTTTAGTCTTTTATCTTGCAAATGTATGCTGTGTGTGCTCATTAGAATCACTTCGCCGAGGCGATTCTAATGAGTACACGCAGCATACATTTTCATTATAGAACATCAAAAAGACGTTCGAAGGTATCTCGTTATGCCTCTTGGCAGTGACTCTCAGTGGCTCGAACAACCGCTGGCTCTTATAAATTGTCATGGTCCCAAAGGGGTTGAGCCTTCGAAGTTCGACTGTATAAAAGGGAGTTGCGATAATTTCCCCCATTTTCTTGTCAGAAACTTATGTTGTAGCTATTTGTTAGAATCGCCTCGATGAGGCAATTCTATTAAGTACCATCAACACATTTTTGTTTGAATTGAGATTTAACATCACAGTCAACACTATTTATGTTATTTTGGAGACGTTGCTTCCAATTTTGTGGGACTTGTACCTGACATTGAGATGAAATGACATCCCAAGGTCTGCCGCCCAATAAAACCAAAAGGCTCATATACATTGGATGGTCTGACTCGTCACTTTGCGTGGGCAGGCTTAGTCCTTCTAAGCAGTTTACCAGTGCACATTTGTGGTCAGTTTCAGCTCTGCGTGGAAGCACCATACATCCCAATCTATTTCGGAACTTTGACTTTAATTACTTCAGTTACATAAGAGAAAGTTTGACTTAGCATGTTGATCTTTTTAATGTATTTACTTACATATGTATTTGTTCCTCCGTAGCTCAGTCAGATGCGCATCTGACTGGTGATCTGGAGGTCTGCCAGCATGTAAGATTCATCAGTAAAGATTGGTCATGACATATTTCCTATGGCCATTCTCTCAATGCCGCTGATTAAAGAAGGGCAGTTGTTTGTTTATGTGGAACAGATACTTTACTGCTTATGAACATGCATCAGGTTAACAAGTCCGTGAAATGAACACCCCTATAAACCCCACTTTATATTAAGAAAACTGGGGTTTACATGGGTATACAGTATAATGCTTAATTCTGCTCCAAGACATAGGTTGTGTGTACGGGCGGTTCTAACGAGCACCCACAGCCTATGTTTCGAGTTTAAATAAGACAAATATCACAATTTTTCATCAGAAAAGTAGTCGTTTTGGAGATATGAAAGAATGCACTATGTCACATGGGTGTGTTATCGTAATGTATAAGCCTACCCAGGAAAAGTGGTGTAAGGTAAACTGACCGTCTATATGTTTGACTAGGACGTTAAACTTGAAAAACAAAAAAAAACAAAAAAAAAACAAAAAAAAAACACACACACACAAAAAAAACCCCAACAATTACAAATCCGAAAAGGATATTACCAAAATGCGTTGGTGCATTCGCAGAATGTTTATTTTACATAAGAGTAGTTTATCTATATGCGGTACGTAAGTGCCTACGGACATATCACTTTAACAGACGTAGTCAAACTTTTTGTCTATTATGTCTGTATATAATTTCTATATATATTTACCTGGCAAAGGGCAATGAGGTGTTCCAGACTCTATACCCTGGTCAGATGCTTCCAAATTCCAAAGTAATGAGTATTTGTGAGTCTAGCAAGTTGTTTGAAGAAAACACAGTCGATATGTGGGAGTGAAAAATTAACCCTTTCAGCACAGTACAGATTCCTATGCAAATGGTGTAGATAAAGATTAGACAGCACACATAGAGCCATCTCATCAGTATCTACACGGTTTACGATCATGTAAATGATTTAACTTAACTTGTTTAATGAACGGCTGTGTCAAAATCAAAGATAGAAAAGAACCTCGCGGGGGTGTGGGTGGAAATATGAAATCATTATGATAACAAACCCTTGTGCTTCAGTTGCGTCTTCCCTTTCGCCAGAACTAGTATTTTTCTGATGAAAATTTTGGACATTTCATATTTCTTGTCCACATATATTATGAGTGCCCTGTAGAACCGCCTCATTTAGGCGCTTCTAACCAGTACCTACAATGTATGTTTATCAAGAACAAGAAGGAAAATAGCGAATAACCCTGTAAACCCCATTTTTCTCTATGTAAAGTGGGGGTTAGAGGGGTATTAATAACAAAGACTTATTAACTTGATGCCAAGGTTATCTGTTGACATGCATGCATGCTTCCGAATGATTGTACAAGCATTTGCAAAGGAAGATGACTTTTTGAGAGAGATCCTTTGCTAAATGGTTTCACAGGAACTGTATCAGCAATTAGAGGATAGTATATAACTGTCCCAAATAGTGAAAATGGTATTTCCTGTGAGAAATAATCTACATTTAGATAAAGTACAGGGAAACATTTCACCACCGACACACATTTTCTTAACATCTGTAGCAGAGAGGTTGAATACGAAGTTTTAGCCTTTGGAAGCAAGGAATACATCACAGAACTAAAAATTATGAAGTGTTTAGATTTACCAATCAAACAAATCTTTACTTTAATTGCAGACCAGTTTTTTTTCTTCTTCTTTTAAGAAAAAAGAAGCGGTTCTTGTGAACACAATCTTCCTTAAAATATGTCAGATGCTTCCATTTGCATCAAGAGGGTCTAAAGGCAAATGCGGCACGTGCGTATTTCGCATTTACTGAAATGGTTAGATTAAATGATTTATATTTGATATATGGTTGTACAGCGCCAGTATGATTTCTTTATCTTGTTTGAATGGCTTGCATATGTGACTGTATGCTACCCAAAGAACTTATTTAAGAGGAATGGATATACTTTGCACATTTTCACCTCCATTTTTAAAGGGACAGCCTGTTTGCTTCTCTAGAAACTTAGCCTGACTGCAAAAAGGGGTCGACACTAGAATGAAAGACTTTGCTCTTGACTCTAGAATGAAAGACTTTGCCGAAACTACGTAGTATGACCCATCTTCTTTCTTATGAATTTTTTCATTGCTCTTAAAGGAACTCATTTTTGATTTTTATTTGCCTTCACTGCAGCTGGTGTTGTGCCGTGTGGCGGCCGTAAAACGTCTCCCCGTACATCAACCATAGTGCAGTTTATATTTTACTTTTGGTCCTTTGAGATCAGTGTGAATATTCTGAGAAATCAAAAATAAATTATTGGTTTAGACTCATATTCTAGACAGGTTTTTAATTATTTGGACCCCATTTTGATTTATATTAGTCTTTGAATCGACTACCTATTCGAAATTCGCAAAATTGCAGTATGTTTCCTCTTGCTCTCTTTGCCGGATCATTACAGGGTCACTGATGAGGCTTTATTAGCCGAAACTACGTAGTATGACCCATCTTCTTTCTTATGAATTTTTTCATTGCTCTTAAAGGAACTCATTTTTGATTTTTATTTGCTCCACGAGAGCAAAGTCTTTCATTCTAGACTACACCCCTATAGACATTGGGCCAAAATACGTGTGCAAGAATTGCCATCCCTGAAGCTGTGTCCAATTCCTCTAAGTGGAATGGATGGACCTATCAACTTTCTGAATTTCTGCCATCTTGTACCGTATTCGGGACTTTACTGTTGTCCCCTAAACGCAGCCCTCTAAAAGAGGTTCATTCTTAGAGGAAAGAAATTAACCATCCTTTTAGAGTAGATCGATTCAAAATGTCTGATGTAGTTGCATTCGCTGAGGGTGTATCCATTTTCTTTTATTCTAATTATCCAATGTTTGTGCTAAGAACACGTGTATATAGGGTATTTTATATTTGTATATAGTTGAGAAGCTGGTGATAAGAACGATTATTAAACTTTTAAAGATTTTTATTTCGCTGATGTTAAGCATGTAAGATATGTTTAGTTGCATTCTGTGTTTCAGTTATTTTCCGTTACATAGTGAGAGAGAGAGGGAGAGGGAGAGATGCATTTTAATCCCAACTGCAACATATGTAAACTTTACACTAAATCCCAAGCCGTTAGTGCATTATTAAAGGCCATGTTATGAACACCGCAGACAACCTAACGATTAATGGTGTTAATTGGAGTTTGCAGGACATATATTGTTATGGCTGTTTGTGCTAAAAAAGTTGGTTGTTCAAATCGAACATTCTTAAAACGCCCAAAAAATCGGAACTTGGATATAGTATTACATCCGAATGATACCAGATAATAAGCCACAAACGATAGAATTATATTTCACGGAACTGCCATGCTAACAACAATAAGCAATGATGCTGATTCTGATTTAGTAAAAGAAATCAAACCCAAATCGGAGACCTTTCCTACCATTCCATGGAATTATACATTTGTTTAACAATTAAATGGATAAGTGAACTGTATTTTTATCTGAAACAGCATAGTTTTGAGTCCAAAGAACGAATGGGACATGTAAAGCGAACAATGTCTCCAGACTTGAGTGCTAAATGAAGATTAAATCACCGTCAGTACAGTCGTCCCATCCTGCTTAAAGAAGATTTGTGTCATCGCAAGCCATGTAACTCACAGTAAATATTCTTATCAGCATGTATATATATTATCCCAGTTTTCGCAGGGCGAAGATGTCCAAAAACAGGAAATTTGCTTGTCTTGGGTCAAATGTTTGAGCCGATAAATACTATTAACACTTGTCTTGCTGAACCACGATAGACTCTACTTTCGCAAAAAAAATGTAAATTCAGAAAATGATCTCCACCGTTTGTTCTAAAGTTTCTGAATTTGCACGAAAACAATATATCGAGTCATTTGATGTTGATAGCCAGAAATTGGTGTGACAAATTAAGTTATTCAGCAAAACAGTGGCCAATAAGTATGCTCGTCAGTTTGCCTGCTGAAATAGTTTAAACTTCTGGATCAGAGAACCAGTTAGACATGCCAGTTTCATCGCTGCAATTCTTTGAGCAAGGAAGTAGAAATTATTGCTGTTCAATCTCCACGAACAGAAAGTGTCTGGACTGGTATTTTAACCCTTTTTGTACCAAATGGAATCTTCCTCCTTATATATGGCAGGAGTCCATTTCAAATTTAGGTTTTCTTCAAAATTTATTAGGAAAATGGCTGAACTTTTTGCAAACAGTGTCGGCCCTGATCAGACGCCGCGTTCTGCGGCGTCTGATCTGGGCCGGCACTGTTTGCCAGGGTACCCCTTTAGGGGTTTCTGGTACTGAATGGGTTAAACTCACTTCCTCTGGATGTGCTTTTAGATGTGCTACCTATTTGGCTGTCGGTTCTTTCAATGTGTTAATAACGTTATTTTACTGATCTATTTACTTAAATGTCTTATTTCGCCAATTGCGTCTACCTCGGTAGCTCAATCGGATGCGCGAAAGTCTAGTGACCATGAGGTTGCGGGTTCGATACCTTCTGGGTCAGCAACATTTTTCCGTTGGAATGGATCATGTTATTACGGTTATTCTTTCCCTTCCACTTTATAATGCCATTTTCATGCAAAATAATGTTCATTGTACCGGTTAACCGCTTATGTATAATTCTGCCCGGGTAAAATATAGGTAAGATGACCGGCTCGATACGACGTAAATAGTGTCGACTGGGCCATTTAACTCCAAAACAAACAACAACAAAAAATAATATTTCGCAATTGAAACATTGTATGCTTCGAACATGAATTCTTTCAAAACGCAAAGAAAGACATTTTTTTTTTTAGAGCCACAGCATACTGAAAAAAATATCCCTAAATCATAATACATGTAGTCATTAGCATACAGAAACAGTACCCCCAAATCATAGTAAATTCTCTGCTATGGTCTGGTCTGGTCGCTTAATGTTTGTATTTCTTTCCCTTTGGTGTCTTTTATGGGTGGAGTAAGTTAATTGTATCAATTCCTGATCTTTGTTTTACTTCTACTTTCTGTTATTATGTGGTAGAACTGTGTGTTTGATTTGCTTCAGATTTGTAAATAAACAATTTGAGCCCACATATATGTCATTATAAGACGTTTATTTGTTGACCATTACGAAAACACGCCTATACAAATACTTTATAAATTTTACTGCCGTAGAAATGAAAAAAAATGAAGATAAAAAAATGTTATATTTTTCCTATTTCTGCTCAAAATATAGACTGTGGGTACACGGTCCTAACGAGTACCAACAATCTATATTTTAGAGCAGAAATAAGAAAAATAAGGTTTACCCCTGTAAACCCAGTTTTACTATACAAAAGTGGGGTTCAAGGGGGTGGAAACTATATAGGCGTGTTTTCGTGATGACATCTCTAATTGTTTGCATTCATTTTCACCGTTCTTATTAGTCGTTATGATAGTTGCAGATAAGACTCTTTCTACTAATAGTTTGATGTTTTGATGATGTTGTTCGATATTCATAACGCATTGTTAATACCCCTATGAAACATCGGCAGTTAAACTGCAAAATTGTCAGGTCCCGAGGTTGTTTAACATTTTGCATGCTCACCTCAATTCAGCATAATATTTGTTCTGGTTATTGATTTAAAATACCAACTCTTAAAATATGTGATCAGGACAGCTGATTTGAGCAGGAAAATTTCAAATATCATGCTGGCTAATACTTTTGAGCATTTTAAATATCATGCTGAATAATAATGTTAAGAATGTCAAATATCATTGAATAATTCTTTAGAGCATTTCAAATATCATGCTGAATTATAGTATTGCGCATTTCAAATATCATACAGAATGATTCGAGTTGAGCTTGAAAGAAGTGAAATAGCCACTGGGCCAGGTATGCGAGGTTTGTTTTTGTATGTCTCGTTATTTTATTGTCAGATGAATAGAAATTGTTTTGATGAGTGCATGTTTGCTAATCCTAATAACAAGAATTGTTACGTTCCTTTGACTATTTGTGTACACTTACTGTGAAATTGGTCAAAGCCTGAAATGTTCAGTGGAAGAAAACACTTACGGTTATATAAATATCAAAGAAGGAAAAATCTGTTAATTCAATTGATGTAGAAAAATGTTTAGATTTCTTTGAATTATTTGGATAAAATGTAAACCAGGCATGATCTAGCTGTTAGGTGGAATATTTTAAACGTTATTTTTTTTTTTTAGCTCACCTGTCACGTAGTGACAAGGTGAGCTTTTGTGATCACTTTTCGTCCGTCGTCCGTCGTCAGTGCGTGCGTGCGTGTGTGCGTGTGTGTGTGCGTGTGTGCGTAAACTTTTTCTTCAAATGACATCTCCTCCTAAACCACTGATCGGATTTTGACCAAACTTCACAGGAATGATCCTTAGGTGGTCCCCTTTCAAAGTTGTTCAAATGGTTCCGGTCCATTGCACATCTAGATCACAGGAGCTAAAAATAGATTTTTTTAACGAAAACTTTAAAAATCTTCTTCTCTGAAACCGCAAGGCCCAGGTCTTCGATATTTGGTATGAAGCTTCATCTAGTGGACCTCTACCAAGATTGTTCAAATTATAGCCCTTGGGGCCAAAATGCCCCCGCCCCGGGGGCCTTTGGTTTTACATAGGCTTATATAGGGAAAATCATTAAAAAATCTTCTTCTCTGAAACCACAAGGCCCAGGTCTTTAATATTTGGTGTGAAGCTTTACCTGGTGGACCTCTACTAAGATTGTTCAAATTATAGCCTGGGGGCCAAAAATGCCCCCGCCCCGGGGGCCTTTGGTTTTACATAGGCTTATACTGGGAAAATCTTTAAAAATCTTCTTCTCTGAAACCGCAAGGCCCAGATCTTTGATATTTTGTCTGAAGCTTCATCTAGTGGACCTCTTTCAAGATTGTTCAAATTATAGCCCTGGGGGCCAAAATGCCCCCGCCCCAGGGGCCTATGGTTTTTCATAGGCTTATATAGGGAAAATCATTAAAAAAATCTTCTTCTCTGAAACCACAAGGCCCAGGTCATTAATATTTGATGTGAAGCTTTACCTGGTGGACCTTTACTAAGATTGTTCAAATTATAGCCTTGGGGCCAAAAATGCCCCCGCCCCGGGGGCCTTTGGTTTTACATAGGCTTGTACAGGGAAAATCTTAAAAAATCTTCTTCTCTGAAACCGCAAGGCCCAGATCTTTGATATTTGGTGTGAAGCTTCATCTAGTGGACCTCTACCAAGATTGTTCAAATTATAGCATGTGGGGCCAAAATGCCCCCGCCCCGGGGGCCTATGGTTTTACATAGGCTTATATAGGGAAAATCATTAAAAAATCTTCTTCTCTGAAACCACAAGGCCTACGTCTTTAATATTTTGGGTGAAGCTTTACCTGGTGGACCTCTACTAAGATTGTTCAAATTATAGCCTTGGGGCCAAAAATGCCCACGCCCCGGGGGCCTATGGTTTTACATAGGCTTATACAGGGAAAATCTTTTAAAATCTTCTTCTCTGAAACCGCAAGGACCAGATCTTTGATATTTGGTGTGAAGCTTCATCTAGTGGACCTCTAACAAGATTGTTCAAATTATAGCTCTTGGGGCCAAAATGCCCCCGCCCCGGGGGCCTATGGTTTTATATAGGCTTATATAGGGAAAATCATTAAAAAAAATCTTCTTCTCTGAAACCACAAGGCCCAGGTCTTTAATATTTGGTGTGAAGCTTTACCTGGTGGACCTTTACTAAGATTGTTCAAATTATAGCCTTGGGGCCAAAAATGCCCCCGCCCCGGGGGGCCTTTGGTTTTACATTGGCTTATACAGGAAAAATCTTTAAAAATCTTCTTCTGAAACCGCAAGGCCCAGATCTTTGGTATTTGGTGTGAAACTTCATCTAGTGGACCTCTTTCAAGATTGTTCAAATTATAGCCCTGGGGCCAAAAATGCCCTAACCCCGGGACCCTTTGGTTTTTCATAGGCTTTTATAGGGAAAACCTTTAAAAATCTTCTTGTCTGAAACCAGAAGGTCCAGGTCTGTGATATTTGGTATGAAGCTTCATCTAGTGGACCATTTCCAAGTTTGTTCAAATTATAGCCCTCGGGCCTAGAATATACTGGAGACACTAATTCTCAGGTGAGCGATTCAGGGCCCTCTGGGCCCTCTTGTTTTTTTTGGTTTGGGTTTTACGGCCCTTTCAAGATTATTTCACTCATATCGAGCCGATCGTTAATCAGAGGTGGGCGAAAACCGGAGTAACCGGAGAAAAACCACCCGACCTTCCGTTGCAGAACTTGGCGTCTCACATGTGACCCGAGCGAGGCTCGAACCACAGCGGTGAGAGACCTAATGATCAAGAGTCAGCGCTCTTAACCACTAGGCCACGGAGACCCGTCATTTTAAATGTTAAAATTTGATTAAAATTTCGCGGACATTTCATGTAATGACCATATTTGCAGAAGTGAGTCAGATATTGCCGCTTATATGACCACCATGGATCATTTTCCTTTTATAATAATACGTTGATGTCCAATGTTTGACCACCATAGGAATAAGTATTCCGTTTTCTCATTATTTTGTTCAGCTACGACCACCATATAAATGAAGGTGTTTTTGTTTCATTTCACTTCATCATGTTTTCAGTGAATGTTGGAACATGTTTATTTTAAACACGTCATGATTTTTATTTGTCATTGATATGATCAACCCAAATATCTTACTTATGTTTTTTTTTCAATATCCGAATTTTCATTGCATGTGCAGAAAAATACAGTAGCTATTGCACACTTGGTAGACTCGTATGGCGTAGCCGGCGACTATGCACTCAAAATCCTTACGGGAAATTCCGGCCATGACTAAGGAGACTTCAAACCTGCCAACAAATAGGTGGGTGTTCCCGATTTATGGTTGTTAGTCAACTGTGTAAAGATATTTTGGAAAATCGGACGATGCTATTCTCAGCAACTTTCATTTCTGCATCAGAAAAGATAGGTATAGACATGGAAAGCAAGCGATCGATTTTTATTTCAATTTCTCAAGAAGGAAGGTAGTCAAATATTTCTGTTTTTGATTTTTTTTCCAGTGCCGAATGATGGCATTTTCAGCTACCTGGGCTATGACATTTTCACCTACCTGGGCTATGACATTTTCAGCTACCCGGGCTATGCAAATCTTATTTAAAATGTCAAATAAGACGTAATTCGAACTACCTCCTATTGAAATACATTACATATTTGTGCCGATTATGACTCACGACGCCCGATTATCGCTTTCGGGAATATTAACACTTACGGGGACAGGAAAATCCAACAGATGGGTATTTCATAACAGTTTGCTTCTTCATTTAATAACCCACAAAAAACAGTTATCAAAGCCCCGAAGGCACTGCAGTTGTTCGATGCGACTGAAAATACTGTTAATTTTGTTCAGAACGATATTGCCTGCTGTTAACTGAGAATAAAATGTATCCAAATTCATGCGCACATTCGAATGGCTGAAAATCTGAATATATTACATTTTGATAAGCTCGTACACTGAAACAATGGATGTAGAAGCGAAATGTAATCAGACACCCATTAGTTGGCTTTTCCTGACCCCGTAAGAGATACTATTCCTGTAAGGGATAATCGGGCCTCGTAAAACATAATCGGCACAAATATTTTAGCCCCTGGAACAAATCCTGCGGAAATTTTGCAGCTTATGTAGCTTATGTATTCCAACATGGAAGTAGTTTGAATTACATCTTATATGACATGTTAGATAAGTTTTGCATAGCCTGGTTATCTATAGATGCCTTCATTCGAGATGAGATGCAGAAATGAGAGTTAGTGAGAATAACTTTGCCCGATTTTCAACATGTATTTATTAAAAGGCATAAATCGGGAACAATTACCTATTTGTTGAAATTTTTGAAGTCTCGTAACTCATGGCCGGAAGTTCCCGTAAGGATTTCAGTCATAATTACCGGCTACTCCTTAGGAGTCTGCCAGGTGTGTATTGGGACGTAATGTTGTTCATTCTTCAATGAATTCATTGACCCACAAGACGTCACATGATCTTTAAGTGACGTCAAAATAAGTATTGTTCTCTCCAACATCTTTCGCCGATGGCTACGTTACGGCACCAGCGACGCCATTCTGCTGTTACGCCATTCCCCTGTTAATAGGAAAACTAGTTTTCTTGTTTAGAATCATGGCCCTCAAACCAGAATATTGTATCAAATAATGCTATTATGAGTCATAAAGTTCATTCAATTAAAAGTTATTGAAGTGTGAACAACATCAGGCCATGAACATTTACAGTCGAAAACAAAACGATTTACGACTCCGCTTTACGCCGAACTACGTCACCAAATAAAAAAAATGATACAGTTCATCCCCTTACCGTCAGAAATGTTTCGGGTATGAAGTATGCGCTAATCGCAATTTTCTTTTGCCTTGGTAATTCTGTTTTCTACTTTCGTTTACTATCATGAAAACATTTTGGAAATATTGCTATTTATGCTTTAAAGTATGTGCTTCGGTTCTCAAGAAAGTACAGGGTTTGATCGATTTGAGGCATTTCCGTTCCTCTTATTGGAAGCAACGTCTCCAAAATGACCTAATTTGTGTTGACAGGGACTTATAACCTCAATCCAAAAAAACAACCTGCAAATCTTCATTGAACGCATCGGCTTTAAACCTTTTGTTGGTACTAATTCAATGCAAAACAGATAGATTTTCTCTAGACATATGAAACAGAAGTATGGTGCGTAGTAAACACGTAAACAAGAAAAAATATAAATGTTTTCCAAGAGCTTTGAAACGAGAAATATCGTGTATTAGCACGTTGCTCAAATGCTTATCTCAATCTTTACAGCTGGAACACAAACTGCACATAGGATTCCCTTTTTTTAAGGGAATTGATAAACTGGATAGTAAATTTTGACGAGGGAGGTAGTTTTCGGGGCGTGCTGTTAACTCAACCGTTTTGAAATATTGTTTCAGCTGAAAATGTATCCATTCCCCTTTTGCGCATGTATTAATAGAGTTAATCAGACATAGTGTAAGTGTGCTTATTTCGTGATAGTTTTTTATTTTGTTCCTTACATTTTATTTATTGTTTTAGAATAAAGATTTCATGCCTTGATTTTTAAGTTTTACATATGATTCGCGTGATTTTACCAACATTTGTATCAACATAACTTATTAAATGGAACCTCTTTGTTCAATACCAGAAGAGTGTCTCATTGATCTGTAAAATGTAGTTTATTCTAACACAGCGCGCCTATATAGGCAATAGAAAATAACTGTGTTTTATTCTGCAACAAATCCTAGCTTGGAAGAGCGTGACGAGTGACGTCATTAAACACTGCCAATTTATGACGTCACCAATCGATTTTCTTGACGTTAGACGGTGTAACTTCATTTTCTCGCATCGAAAACGTAAGAAAAGGATATAAATGCATGCGTTTCTGTCGATAATTTTAGCGAGATTTCTTCTAACAATGGCGAAAAGTTGTGAGATTTTGAAGGAAACAACAACATTATTGCCGATTTTCAGTGTGTTAGAATCGAAATAGATAAGCTCTAGTCTGTGATTTGTTGAGCAATAAATCACAGTTTGTCGGTCAGTTGTAAGTAGACAAATCACGCGCGTTACACGCTCGTAGTTTGTCTACTTTGCAACTGACCTCCAAACTGCGATTTATTATTTAATAAATAAAATCAGCGAGAGCAAGAACATGCATAAAAATTTCAACAGTTGCCAAAAACTTTTGTGTTCTTTTTTTCGCGTTGTGATATTCACTGGCTTGATTAGCAAACAGGATCGTTTGAGCATCTCCGAAACAACAGGGTGTTGCGCCAGTGTTGAAACAATAGCTCAACTGCGGTTTTATATATAGTTGGCAGTCCTTAACTCCTGGGGACAGTTCGATAGTATATAACGGCACATATAAAAGCCTTTGATATAATCCTTCTACATGGATCATTCCGGGAAAGGATTATACTTCTTTTTTCTCAAAGAAGAATCTCAATTTCATGTACTACTCGTAGATTGTCTCAAGTTTGAAGTCTTTAACCAGAATTAGAAATATGCTTATAACACGTATTTGTAACCCCCAGGAGATATTCACATAGTCAAACCGGTTGGATTACAAACTTATTTTGTTCTGATTCGGTTTTATCTGTAAAACAAAGGCACATTTTCCATATGTTCTAAAGTTTTATGAACTTGGTCATTTGGCCGCTATGTGTGTTCAGGTTTCATACGGATTACCTGCAGTTGTCTGAAACGTTGCGAGTTTTAAATTAACTGACAATTTACGTGTCAGAAGAAGTAGGTCAAACATAAATGAGCCAGCGCACAACAAAACCTACAATAAGACATGTGCGCACAACGAAGACTCAGATCAGCCTGCGCATCCGCGCAGTCTGATCAGAGCCTTCGTTGTGCGCTCCAAGGATGGCTAAGGGCTCAATGCTTCTTCATGCAGCAAGAGAAGTCTATGGTTAGACTATATGGATGCGCAGGATGATTTGAGTGTTCGGTGGGCGCACATGTCTTATTGTAGGTTTTGTCGTGCGCTGGCTCTAAAAGTACAGACCCTGATCAGACTGCTCTATTGGGCAGTCTGATCTACGTTTGCACTGTTTCTAAGACGTGTCTGTCCAATTATTTCTAGTAACCACGGTACATTGAATTCTTCAGTTTATGTAGGGTACATCTTTTGAAGTTTTGAAAGTTAGGTTTGTCTCGTTTGCTGTCCTAGCCGTGTGATTATATTTTTATAAGAAAATATTTGTGATAAATTCAGCAAAATAAATAAAAAAGGTAAAGAATCTGGTTTGTCATCTATACTTTCCTGTTGCAATATGTTGTATAAAAGGGTTATCCTTTGGAAGCAAGGAATACACCACAGAACAGGAAAATATGAAGCGTAGATGTTTTCTGGATCAGACTAGCTAGTTTCGGCCAATTAGGCCTCATCAGTGACCCTAAAATATTTTCAAAATTCCACAATGGAATCAATGATCCCAAAGGACAAGAAAATATAAACTACACTAAGATATAGCGCAGGGAGACTTTTTACGGCCGTCACACATTCCCAGACACCAGTTGTAGTGACGTTGAATATGTTCTATAAAATCGTTATCCTTTGGAAGCAAGGAATACACCACAGAACAGGAAAATATGAAGTGTACATATTTTCTGGGCCAGACTAGCTAGTTTCGACCAATAAGGCCTCATCATTGACCCTCAAATATTTTCAAAATCCACAATGAAATCCATTATTCCAAAGGACAAGAAAATATAAACTACACTATGATGTAGGGCAGGGAGACCTTTTACGGTCGCCACACATTCCAAGACACCAGCTGTAGTGACGTTAAATATGTTTTAGAAAAGGTTTATCCTTTGGAAGCAAGGAATACACCACAGAACAGCAAAATATGAAGTCTACATGTTTTCTGGGCCAGACTAGCTAGTTGCGTCCAATTAGGCCTCATCAGTGACCCTCAAATATTTTCAAAATCCACAATGAAATCCATTATTCCAAAGGACAAGAAAATATAAACTACACTATGATGTAGGGCAGGGAGACCTTTTACGGTCGCCACACATTCCAAGACACCAGCTGTAGTGACGTTAAATATGTTTTAGAAAAGGTTTATCCTTTGGAAGCAAGGAATACACCACAGAACAGCAAAATATGAAGTCTACATGTTTTCTGGGCCAGACTAGCTAGTTGCGTCCAATTAGGCCTCATCAGTGACCCTCAAATTTTTCAAAATTCCCCAATGGAATCAATGATCCCAAAGGACAAAAAATATAAACTACTCTATGATGTAAGTATTCTTGTACCCGCACATTACATAATTTGCAAGAAGACCTGTGCGACTTACGATGACTCGGATGAATTGCGCAATTTGATCCGATTCATCGCTGTTCGCATGGACTTCTGTAGCCATCACGAAAACGGGCCGATGAGTTAGGAGGCCTTCATGCGGACTGAACAAATTATTTGTCTAAATCGCGACGGAAGTAAGGGCGAGGATTGTGGCCACGTAAAATCGATTTAAGCCCCCCAGTGGAAATCTTCCACTGACCGTTCCAAGGCGGCTCTTCTGTGGCGATTTGTTTATGTTGTTGTTTGTTACTTACTGTGTGTATCACTTGTGTCTTTTAATTTTGGATGGCCATATGGCCATTTTGTGGGAAAGTAACTGTCCATATGGCCTTCCTTTGTTTAGGTTTCCATTATGGTCTGGTCGCTTAATGTTTGTATTTCTTTCCCTTTGGTGTCTTTTATGGATGGAGTAAGTTAATTGTATCAATTCCTGATCTTTGTTTTACTTCTACTATGTAAGTTTTACCTACCTAATACCCCACTTTTGTACAGTAAAATTGGGGTTTACAGGTGTATATATTATTAAGTCTGTCAAACGGAGGGGGAGACTTATTGGTTTTGCTGCGTATTATTATCGTTTTCTTGCCGCCTAAATTATGCATGACGAGTTTTCAGTAACCGATGGACGAATTGTTCTGAAATTTTGGAATATTTAGATATGGATATGAAGTTGTGCGAGAGGGTTCCAAAATTCAAAACTGTGGACCCACAACGTTCCCTGGGGGCAGACAGAAAACGCCATAATTTTGTCCGGACGAGTTCTCAGTAACCGTTTTATGGATTTTTCTGACATTTTGGGGATATGAAAGACATCATTATGAAGTTTTGCAAGGAGGTTTCAAAGGGTGCGGGCCCCACCCCTCCACTTTATGAAAAGCCTAATATCTCAGAAAACTTTCGGATCCCCACCCCTAACCTATATACATGTATATTGTTGTCCTTTATGATAAGACGCATTCAAAGACGCCAACCAGGGGCCCCTCTGGGTGCGCCGTGGCCATGCCCCGCCACTCCACTTCATAAAAGTTCTAATATCTCAGAAACCATTCAGACCCCCACCCTAAACCATACAACATACACTCTTCTTCCTTATGATACGACGCATTCAGTGACACCAACCTGGGGTCGCCCGGGTGGCGCCGGGGCCATGCCACAGTTCTCCACTTCATTAAAGGCTATAAATCTCAGAAACTCTTCAGATCCCAACCCCTAAACCATATATATTATTGTTCATTATGATAAGACGCATTCGGGGATACCAAACTGTCCCCACCCAGCCCCGAGTTGAGCTAGGGTCTTGCCAAGCCCCTCTTCTTTATAAAAGGACATACGTAAACCCCAGAAGCGGTTCTGATCCCCACCCCTAATCCATATATATTCTTGTCTCTTGTGATAATACCAATTCAGTGATACCAACAAGGGCTCCGTCGGGTCAATGCCAATTATATGATAAGACGCATTCAGTAATACAAATTTGGGTGCCCCTTGGATTCGGGAGGGGCTATTCCCCACCCCTGCACTTCACAAAAATGTCTAATATGGAAACAGTTAAGATTCCACCCCTAAACCATTAATATTCTTGGTCCATGACAAGAAACATTCAGTGACACCAATCATGGGCTTTCCTGGGGTCCGCCGGGGCCATGTCCCACCCCCTCTACTGTATCTCAGAAAACGTTCAGATCTCCGCCCCTAAACCATATATATTTTTGGTCCTTGTGACAAGACACATTCCGTGACACCAGCCAGGGCTCCGTCGGAACCATGTCCCACCCCATCCACTGCATAAAAGACCTAATATTTCAGATACAGGATCTACATGGGTGATTATTTGAGTATGGTGGTTCGTTTTGGAGACTAAATAATCGGTCGATTATAATCATATCTTGTTTTCCTTATTTCTACACAAAAACATAGATTATGGGTACCCGTTAGAACCGCCTCGCCTAACGAGTACCAACAATCTATGTTTTGAAATAATGAAAAAAATCAGATTTTTTTTTATCTGAAAATTATTCGTTTTGGTGGAAAAATTTTCAATTTATTTGAATAGGCGTGTTATCGTATTGAAGCTCTGGGGTCAGTTGTTCAAAACTAACGATGTCGTTACTTTACGTATCGTTAAAACTTTGATCATTTATTATGGCAAATATACTAATATTTTTGCTGAAAAAAATACCAAAAATTTTAATATTAAACTTGCTACAACAGTTAACAATATGACCACTAACGAGCTCGTTAAGCTAACGATGCTTTGAACAACTGGCCCCTGGACTATCCAGATATTATACTGACTGATGCATCACGTTTTTGTTTGTTGAACCTGAGGTTTAAGAGCCCGTCAAGACGGTATAGATCATTTTGGAGACGTTCCAATTTTATGGGACTTTTATCCGACATTGAGATGAAATGACATCTCAAGCCATGTCGCCCAATCAAACCAATAGGGTTTATAAGCATGGACGGTCCGCCTCGCACCGCGGTTCCTGGTCAGGCTTAGATCCTCTAAGCGGTTTACCAAGACTAGTGTGTGGACGGTTTCAGCTCTGCGTGGAAGCATCATGCAGCCCATTAATTCTTCAAGCCCCGATGGGCGGGGGCGGGCGGACTATCCGGATATTATACTGACTGGTGCATCACGTTTTTGTTTGTTTGTAAGACCCTGTCAAGAGTATATAGATGATTTTGGAGCCGTTCCAATTTTACGGGAACTTTACCCGATATTGAGATGAAATGACATCTCAAGCCCTGTCGCCCAATCAAACCAATAGGGTTTATAAGCATGGGCAGTCCGATTCGCACCGCTTTGCCTTGGCAGACTTAGATTCTCTAAGCGGTTTACCAGAACTCGTGCGCGGTCGGTTTCAGCTCTGCGTGGAAGCATCATGCAGCCCATCTATTTCTTCAAGCCACGATTGGCGGGGCCGTGATGTGTCAGGTAGTCTAGTAGATTTTATCATTATGTATTCAATACCACATACTTATACTCACCATCCTTGAGGGAAAGAAAGTACGGTTTATGCATCTAAGCTGGGTAAATATGATTCAGCAACACTATAACATTAAAGCGTTACGCGAACACTTAAACTAATCGTGCCTAGTGGACACTAGGCACGATTAGTTTAAGTGTTCAATATATTTGAATAGGCGTCGTGTTTTCGTGATAGTTAAGTTATGAATTATTCTGTAAACCGTTTATGATGAGTGATATACAAATTACGAATAAAATGAATATAATCCAAAATAAAATAAAAGCAAATTGGTAAAAAATGGCAAAGACGGATCCCATCCGGAACAGCCAGTTAAACAATAAAATAATAGTCCAATTAGTTTCATAGATTGATGGTTTTCGGGGAAACCACTAAGATTATTTTATGTTTTTAATATATGATGACACAATCATTTCATTGTTATGTGGTATACGAAAAGCTAAAATAGAACTCTCAGTCAAAATGCAAGGCCCTAAGACTAATAACACTTCAACGTCTGACTTCAAATTTCAGAGAGAAGAACTCGGGTAATGCCATAAGCAATGATCACAACCCATAAAAGGACAGAAAGAAAGACCTGGGTATTTCATACGCAATGATCATAGTCCACAAAAGGACATAAAGAAAGACCTGGGTAATGCCATAAGCAATGATCACAACACATAAAAGGACAGAAAGAAAGACCTGGGTAATGCATAAGCAATGATCAAAGTCCATTAAAGAAAAGAAAACAACCTGGGTAATGTCATAAGCAATGAGCATAGTCCACAAAAATACAGAAAGAACGACCTACATGTAGGTAATGACATAAGCAATGATCTTAGTCCACAAAAGAACAGAAAAAGTCCTTGGTAATGCACTAAGAAATGATCATAGTCCACAAAAGGACAGAAAGAAAGATCTGGGTAATGTCTTAAGCAAAGCTCACAGTCTACACAAAGACATAAAGAAAAACGTGGGTAACGTCCTAAGCAATGATCATAGTCCATAAAAAGACAGAAAGAAACACATGCCTAATGTCATAATCAATAATCATAGTCCATAAAAGGAGAGAAAGAAAGACCCGGGTAATGTCATAAGCAACGATAATAGTCCACAAAATGACAGAAAGAAATACATGGGTAATGTCATAAGCAATTATCATAGTCCACAAAATGACAGAAAGAAATATATGGGTTATGTCATAAGCAACGACCAAAGTCCACAAAAGGACAGAAAGAAAGACCTTGGTAATGTCATAGGCAATGATTATATTCTACAAAAGGAAAGAAAGAAAGATCTGGTAATGTCATAAGCAATGGTCATAGTCCATAAAAGAACAGGAAGGAAGACCTGGGTAATGTCATAAGCGATGCTCATAGCCAACAAAAGGACAGAAAGAAAGACCTGGGTGATGGCATAAGCAATGGTCATAGACCACAAAAGGACAGAAAGAAAGACCTGGGTAATGTCATAAGCAAAAATCATAATCAACAAAAGGACAGAAAGAAAGACCTGGGTAACGTCATAAGCAATGGTCATAGTCCACAAAAGGACAGAAAGAAAGACCTGGGTAATGTCATAAGCAATGGTCATAGTCCACAAAAGGACAGAAAGAAAGACCTGGGTAATATCATAAGCAATGGTCATAGTCCACAAAAGGACAGAAAGAAAGACCTGGATAATGTCATAAGCAACACAATGGTGAAGGACATGAGAAAATCTGGCCAAGAGATAACCGACTGGCACACAATCTGATGATGAGGTGATGTGGACGCAATGTTTTCAGAACATTTAAGACACTCACTTGCAAAAGGTGGCTGACATCATCACGATTACACGTCTGTGCAATAAACGCCATTACAATCCCTATTAAATAAATAAAGACAGCCCTCTTTATACCGACATTTGATGTAACGATATTACTCATTACAACGACATCTTCAATGGATCGAATACTTAGCTCAAGATGGGAGAGGTTGACGAAAGTGTTCAAGAATGTTGAATTTGTTTTAAAAAAAAAAAACAACAAAAAAACAAAAAACACACAAAATGTTGTGGATATTTGTTGGAATCGCATCAGCTAATAAATGCCCACAGCATTTGTTTCTTTGAGAAATTGAGGGGAAAATACCCTTTACTGCCTATTAAGCTACAATTAAGAAGATCCTAACAACGGCAAACTTATACGAGGGATGTTCGAAAAGAATTGCTAATTGTCCTCTAGCTCGATATCCACGTGGGGCACGATCAAACCCAATACATACTTGTATAGGGCTTTTAAATATCTACACAACAGTGTATAAATGTACATTTTAGACTAAGTGTAAGACATAAAATTTGTCATTTGAATACACGCAGTCATTGACCACTGCAGTAAAAATCGTTGGTAGAAGCGTCGACTAAAAAGGTGAAATACGGGCTTACATCAAAGCTTGCTCAAAACTTGGTTGTTCTTCGAAGAAGCTGATGATTGAAATTTCTACTGCTTTTGTACCTTCTTGTGTGTCGTATGACACAGTTCCGTGGTGGAAAAAGAAATATGGGTCTGGTATAGAGTCCATCAAAACTGCACCGAAATCAGGTGGTTTAAAACTGCATCTCGTAAAGAAATCGTTTCAAAAATAAAGAAAATCATTGAAGGAGATGCCAGATTTACAGTTCGAGATATTGCACGAAAGGTAGGCATATCACTATCAACGGTTCACCTGATGATGAAGAAGCATTTTAAAGTCAGAAAGATTTCTGCTAGACGGGTGCCACATCTGTTGACTGACGAGCAAAGGAGGCAACGGGTTAAAGTGGCCCAAAAGCTGCTTCAAATGTTTCCAAAATATGACAAAAAGCAGTTTGCCAATGTCGTCACAGGTGATGAAACCTAGGTCCATTATTTTGAGCCTGTCAGAAAGGTTAAATAAGATCTGGGTCACTAAACACAGCAAACGCCCATTAATTTGCCAAACGTTCTTTGAGTACAAAGACGGTTTTGTATGCAATCTTCTTCTCTGGTGAAGGAGTTGCAATAAAAGTGCTAGTGAAAAAGGGCAAAAGCATCACTGAAACTGAAAACGACGCCCTGCCACTGGTTTTAAACATGTCCGTCTTCAACATGGCAATACAACCAACCGCTCATACCTCCGCAATAGTTACGGCGTTTTTAAGAAAGAAAAAGTAACTGTTTTGTCTCATTCCCGCCCCCCGTATTCCCCAGACCTTGCCCAAGTGATTTCTTTCCGAAATTGAAATCATTCCTTGCTGTGCGGAAATACCAGTCCCGACAGGCACTTGGATCTGCCATTTATTAGTACCTTATTACTGTGCCCAAATCAGCGTACCGTGACGCCTTCAAGAAGTGGATACATCAGCTGAAACTTTGCATTTCTAGCCACGGGGAGTACTTCGAAGACATGAAATGAGCACTTTTGGGCTTACTTGAAATTTGAAGTCTCCAAATAGAAATAAGCAATTCTTTTCGAACATCCCTCGTAACAGTAAAATTTTAGGGAACAAATATTGTCGTTATAACGAGGGTCCTCTGTTAATAAACATGTCCCAAGTCGGCATATGGATCATATCGACTGCCCATAATTTCATAATAGCGACTGCCATTTCTGCGACCTGTAGTACCGATCATGTGATTTCGCCTTTTAGATTAACCAATTAAGGGACAAATCAATTGATATGAACGGTTTTCCATAAAAAAACAAGCTTTTACTTAAAAAATGTTTTGATCATATCTTTACATGGTTCAAGTGGTAGATAATGACAGAGACTAAAATAAATTTGACGCTTGGAGTTATGTTTTGAAATCAATTTGGCGTGAAAAGAGTTATTGGAAGGGCTTTCTCGGTCGTTTTCATGAATTTGGCAAGTTACGGCATACTATACTGTACCAAGTCTTTCATTTATAAATGCCAACCCCATGTCGTTTAAGAAAATTATTCTTTTAGATGTTTAATAACCCAGGTCAGTATATTTTATGAGTGTTCATACCGCCTCTTACTTAAATTTCTGAAGAAATGGGTTTCCATAGAGACCACTTTGAAATTTTGTCATTGGTTCTAACTTTAATGTCTCATTTCATGAAAATACTATTCTGGTAAATATATTAAAATCGATGGAAACTAACTACTCCAGTTTCATATTTTATTTGATGTGGTAGTCTAATTTGATTTAAATTTTCCACAAATTCAGGATTAATAATTTCAACCATTCAGTAGGAACACAGGTTAACCGAATTTGTCGCTAGCGGTATGTAGGTGTTTCCAGTATAGTTACACCTGTGGACACAAAAGCGCTCAAACTTTGATGAGCTTCATTTCATTTTGACTTGAAACATCATTCAATGTATCCTAACATCCTTTCAGTCAACTGCCAGACAGAAATAAATTCAAAACAAAAGGTGGTGTACATTTCATTGCTGACTCCTGCACTGTCCAATCAAAATACATCTCAAATGTCAATCAGAAAGTGTTTTCCAAAATGAGACCAATCAATTGCTTGATCTAGTTTTAGAATTCTTTGATGAATGACATTTGATTGTCAAACTAACTTGATGCAAAGAGATCTACTGAAAGTTTTTTCATAGGAGTTTGAACGCTTTTGTGTCCACAGGTGTATAAAATAAGATTGCTTCTGAGTGTAAGCTGAAAAAATAGTCCTGACTTGAGGTTTAAAATGTTTCGTTTAAGCCTTAAATTCCAGTATTTTAGCAAACTGTGTAGACCCTGATCAGACGCCGCGATACGCGGCGTCTGATCTGGGTCTACAATGTTTGCCAGTGACGCAGTACACTGGTCCAGTCGAGATTATAATTTTAACACAGCGCTCTGACGTCACAGGGAGAAGACTACATGTACCTGGATTTTGTACATGGTCAGCGATAGTCATGTGGATAAAAGCAGGCCTGAAGCTTCGCTTCTGTAGTCAATAAGACCTGCATGCGAAATCCTTCTTGTGGGTTCGCGACGATGTAGGACACAAAGCAGTCTACTCAGGTTCATAAAGTAACAAAAGTCTTCAAGATTTAAATACAGAGTCAAAATAGAAGAGAAGGCAATGATCAGGAATCGATGCAATTAACCCAGAGCTCCCATCATTTTTCTCTGTTCGGAACAGAAATTAGGCCTTGAAATTTTCTGAACAATCATGTTTTCTACAGATATGAATATGACCGTTGTAGCAGACGGATGTTGTGTCGGATTGAATTCGGAATCATACGGTGATATGTTAAATGGCGTTCATCCACCAGAACCTGTGACTTAGGACGTCAGCTAAGCTGGTAGCATTACACTAAATACTGGAGGTATTTTATCACTTTGGGACGGAGCTTTTAGTTGCAGTCTAAATACCAGGCAAGCTTCCATTTGATAAATACCTCATGTTTCTTTTCAATCTGAGAAAAAGATAGTTATAAGGAAATAAAATGATGTGTGTTTTATAATAATATCTGCTAGCTCAAAGAAATTGTTGCTGATTTTATATTGTCACCTCTCCGTTAAAAAGTCGGCGTGTATTCACTGCGAATCTGCATGTAAACAAACATGGCGAACCGTAACTTGAAAAGGAGCAGGGCAACATGTGGATTTTTTTCTCATCAACTTGTTGAGCTAGGATGGCTCTATAAATTAGTTTTTTGTATGTGTAGTTGTTGTGGGAGCATGAAAAAGGTTACTATTGTCGCCTATGGAAAATATTTAGTGGTAAGCTCCCTATACCAAAAGTAGAAAAATTAGCCCCACAGTCCTGTTTTCAGTCATTACTTAATATTTTCACACATTGGTTGGTTCTATCAAATTCTGTATCATAAAATGGATATTCCTGGCATGTAGTTTGCCATAGAAACTGTAAAAAGGTGCAAGGTTAGTGGTAATTTAGGTCTAACTGGGTGTATTTGATCACTGTTTGCTTTTGATCTGTGCAGTTGGCGAGTGTGAGTGTGTGTGTGTGTGGGGGGGGGTTCTTTAAAGTCATGTGAATCAATTGTTATTGGGTTTGTTTTGGAAAAAGTATTGCAGTAGGTGTATAACCAGAAACACAAGAGAAAGAAGCTACTCCATCTGGAATATAACAGTAAGGTTACATGGTTTGGGGCCTTGGTCTCTAGCCAAAGCAAAACTTCAAAATTGTCTCTCCAAACAGTCCGCTGCATTATCGCGATAAGTTTTCTCATCCGTTATAAGTTCTAATTGATTAGATTTATGTTAAATGGTCTGAACAGATATATTTCCGCTATTTCTCATGGTATTAAGGCATTTATAATCATTTTCATCAAAGTTTTGTCATCAAAATATCCTCAAAATGCCATTTTGCTTTACATAAAATAGGGGGTATAGGTGTGAAATCAGCCATAAATACTAGTTGGTATTCTATTAAGGCATAATTTAGTGCATTTTAGGATTGAAGTGTTCCAAAGTCATAAGAGAAAAACCACTGATGCAAGCCGGTGTCTGGGTTCCATTCCAGAAAGAGGTAAACTTTGCGCTTTTTCACAAAATATGGTTTGTTCGGCTTTCATTGTAGAATCTGAAAGCGATAACTTTTTCGCAACTTTCAAAGATTCTTTGTCACTGAACATTTATTATGCATGACTATGTTATTAGATATGATCTAAATTTCTATTTGACAATGCCTTTGATGGATCAAAAAGACAAAAAGATTTTTGGTATAGGTAGCTTTGCACTAAATACTGGAGGTACTGGGTTTTATCACTTCGGACGGAGCTTTTAGTTGCAGTCTAAATACCAGGCAGGCTTCAAGGTAATGTTGGTTGGTGCCTGATGCTCTGTCTCTGGTCGGGCCCATCGGAGTCTAACTGTTGGTTTTCTTTTGCTCCAGCATTTCAGTGGTTTCTTGCTGTCGAGTCCTCACCGTTGTCTCACCTCTGTGGTTCTTTGATTTTTTGTGTTCACGGAGATGTTGCACTGATGAGTTAGGAGGCCTTCATGCGGACTGAACAAATTATTTGTCTAAATCGCGACGGAAGTAAGGGCGAGGATTGGGGCCACGTAAAATCGATTTAAGCCCCCCAGTGGAAATCTTTCCACTGACCGTTCCAAGGCGGTTCTTCTGTGGCGGTTTATTTATGTCGTTGTTTGTTACTTACTGTGTGTGTATATCACTTGTGTCTTTTTATTTTGGACGGCCATATGGCCATTTTATGGGAAAGTAACTGTCCTTATGGCCTTCCTTTGTTTAGGTTTCCATTATGGTCTGGTCGCTTAATGTTGGTGTGTCTTTCCCGTTGGTGTCTTTGATGGGTGGAGAAAGTTAATTGTATCGATTCCTGAGCTTTGTTTTACTTCTACTTTCCATTGGATAAATATCCCATGTTTCTTTTCAATGTGAGAAAAAGATAATTATAAGGAAATAATATGATTTGTGTTTTATCATTATATCTGCAAGCTCAAAGAAATTGTTGCTGATTTTATATTGTCACCTCTCCGTTAAAAAGCCGGCGTGAATTCACTGCGAATCTGCATGTAAACAAACATGTCGGACCGTAACTTGAAAAGGGGCAGGGCAACATGTGGATTTTTTCTCATCAACTTGTTGAGCTAGGATGGCTCTATAAATAAGTAAGGTTTGAAAAGTTTTGTATGTGTAGTTTTTGTGGTAGCATGTAAAAGGTTACTATTGTCGCCTATGGAAAATATTTAGTGGTAATTTTTAAGCTCCCAGCTACATTATCCTCTGCATTTTAGCGGAGGAAATTATCGAATTTGGAACGTCATTTTTAGGGGGAAGACATTGTCAGTTCCTGTAGCAAATGAGTGATGGTTTCTACAGTGCCTACTTTGGGGAATAAGGTCATCTGTTGGAATGCTCGCATCACACTTTAGACTTTAGTACAAGAGTTGAATAAAAATCAAAAATGAGTTCCTTTAAGAGCAATGCAAACATTCATAAGAAAGAAAATGGGTCATACTACGTAGTTTCGGCTAATAAAGCCTCATCAGTGACCCTGTAATGATCCGGCAAAGAAAGCCAGAGGAAACATACTGCAATTTTGCGAATTTCGAATAGGCAGTCGATTCAAAGACTGATATAAATCAAAATGGGGTCCAAATAATTAAAAGCCTGTCTAGAATATGAGTCTACTATCTCTCCTTCTTTTCCTGAGAAATTCCCATCTTAATTATCTAGTATTCAAATCATACTCCCAGGTTCAAAGGTTATAAATCTAGCAGCTCTCTTCTGAACTTTTTCAATATCTTCTTGAAAGACCATCATATGGGGATCACAGACACAACTACCATATTCCAAAATCGGGGAACAAGTTCTTTACGTGCTGCCTCTTTTGCATACTGAGGACAAAGTTGCTCTCCTTCAAGCTGCATCGGGTTTATCTGGAAACTGCCAACTTTAAAACTTGTTCACATAGCCCTTTGAAATGTCAGACTTTTTTGTGACCTCTATAAAACTAAGAAATGCTGATAATTGGAAGTTTAATATCTTTAAGAATTCCGGAGTTACAGCCACTCAAAAATATATTGAATATTTAACAAAATGCATATCTTTTACCTAGGTAGGTACAAATGAGCAATTTTATCATACTTGATACTAATGGGTTCCCTGTATTAAAATGCATAACATTCATATTTTTTAACAAAAAGTGTTGATATTTAGCAGACACCTATCTAGATAATATACCTATACAATGATGCTGTTACATTAACAATTTAAATGTTGTTTATGAAAATACTAAAATTTTCTCTAGAATGACCATGTTTGGAAATATCCAAATTTGAACTGTCATATCTCCAAAACACATGCAGATGTTTTATTCTAACTTTCAGGATTTTCTAAACGTGTTGATTACTTTTTTAGTGATGTCAGACTGAATGCCAAATTTGTAAAGGTTACAAATTGTGCATTTTCCGGAGTAGGCCTTTTCTACGGAACCCGGGAAGGGACATAATTTTTTTTGAATATGTTGTGCGAAGAAGATATTAAGTTGTTCGAACAAGATATTATCTTGTGCGCACAAGATAATATGTTGTGCGGACAAGATATTATCTTGTGCCGACAACATAATTTATGTTGTGCGGACAACATATTATCTTGTGCGGACAAGATAATATTTTGTTTGCAAAACTTAATATCGTGTGCGGACAAGATATTATCTTGTTCGCACAACATATTATCTTGTTTGCAGAACATAGATCTTGGGAAGTTATGCGAACAAGATATTATCTTGTGCGGACAAGATATTATCTTGTTCGCACAACATACAATTTTGTGCGGACAAGATATTAAGTTGTGCGAACAGGATAATATCTTGTGCGGACAAGATATTATCTTGTGCGTACAAGATATTATCTTGTCCGCACAAGATCTATGTTGTGCGGACAAGATATTATCTTGTGCGGACAAGATAATATCTTGTTCGCACAACTTAATATCTTGTGCGCACAAGATAATATGTTGTGCGAACAAGATATTATGTTGCCCGCACAAGATCAAGATAATATCTTGTCTGAACAAGATAATATCTTGTCCGCACAAGATAATATCTTGTCCGCACAAAATAATATTTTGTCCGAACAAGATAATATTTTGTCCGCTCAAGATATTATCTTGTTCGCACAACATAATAAAGCTGACTCTTAGTCATTAGGTCTCTCACCGCCGTGGGTTCGAGCCTCGCTCGGGTCACGTGTGAGACGCCAAGTTCTGCAACGGAAGGTCAGGTGGTTTTTCTCCGGGTACACCGGTTTTCGCCCACCTATGATTAACGATCGGCTCGATATGAGTGAAATAATCTTGAAAGGGCCGTAAAACCCAAACCAAAAAAAAAACATAATAAAAATAAAAATCATGTCCCTTCCCGGGTTCTGTACTTTTCCCATAAATCTTCTAAATGTTCTTATGCCCTTATGTATACGACGTGCATGGCTGAACAGAAATGAAAACTTATCTGGCTTTACCGTCACTTGAACCCGGTGTAACAGGCCGGTTCTCCCCCCCCCCCCCCAGTCAGTTTCTTCCCCGGGGAAGAACCGGACCGGCCCGACTAGTCTGTTTCTTCCCCACCCTGTCAGTTTTTCCCCACCAGAAATTTCTTTAGAATCATAGTCAACGAGTAATTTATGCCTCCCAAATTGTTAAAAAATGGAACAAAAACCATTCTGAATTATATTTGAGTCTTTACAGCTTGAATGGCAAAATATATACAATATATGGAGATCCAAGGAAATTTTCATCCCGATTCCAGTATAAATGATTAATTTTCATAGCTTTTTATGTCATAGATTGGTATTAACTAACCAGATATAATAATCAATAAATCTTTAGTGCTCAAATCTAAATGTAATTTGGAAAGTGGGGCTGGGGAAGAACTGGGTCGGCCCATTTCTTCCCCACCCCAGATTTTTCTGTTTACTAAAAATTCTTGTGATAAATTTTCGTTACTTTTTAAGACATAAATTGGTATTAACTAAACAGATATAATAATCAATAAATCTTTGGTGCTTAAATCTAAATATAATTTGGAAAGTGGGGGTGGGGAAGAACTGGGCCGGCCCATTTCTTCCCCGCCCCTGATTTTCTGTTTACAAAACAATTCTTGTGATAAATTTTCAGATACCTATGCACACCGCGCGGCATTCGTTTCGCCAGTAAAAAGTTATTTTTTTTCCATTTTGAGCCTGAGTTTCATAAGTCAAATATAAGCCTCTGTGGCGTGGTGGTTATGCTACTCGCCTGATAAACCAAGGATCGCAGGATCGATCCCGGGCTTCTCCATATTTTCGGATGAGCCTCTAAACCGAGATCCCGTTTCCGTATGGCATTAGCTGTTGGTGGGACGTAAAACTAAAACACACACATACAATCTTAAGTCAAATATTCCATCTTTATGGGAAATGGGAACACTTTCTGGGGAGGCAACTCCTGCAAAAATATTTTTGTCACATATGTCAATAGGGGTCAACTCTTAAAAGAAAGAATTTGCTCCTCAGGAGCAAATTCTTTCTTTAAAGAGTAGATCCCTTTTCAGTGGGATAGGGAACAGGAAGTCCCGAAAATTGTCTCCCTTTGAAAAATGGCGGAAAAATCTGTCAGACGTTCCCATACTCCTTAAAATTGAATATATCCATTCTTATAAATACAGACGACCTGCAATGATTCAAACACCTTCGGAACCTTGACATTTAATGGAAATAGGAGAAGTACCAGCCACTGAATGCGGGGAATAACAATATATATGGTAACAAACATAGTGCATTTTTCACATATCTAAACTGGCTACTTTTCTGTTGAAAATCCGTGATTTCATTCTTATTTATATTGCAAACATAGATTGTGGGTGCTAACGAGTACCCACAATCTATGTCTTGGAGCAGAATTAAGAAAAATAGTTTATACCCCTAATAGTTTATACACCGCTACTTTTCAGTTGAAAATCCTTGGTTTCATTCTTATATTGCAAACATAGATTGTGGGTGCTAACGAGTACCCACAATCTATGTCTTGGAGCAGAAATAAGAAAAAATATGTTATACCCATAACAGTTTATACACCGCTACTTTTTTGTTGAAAATCCGTGCTTTTTATTCTTATTTATATCGCAAACATAGGTTGTGGGTGCTAACGAGTACCCACAATCTATGTCTTGGAGCAGAACTAAGAAAAATAGTTTATACCCCTAATAGTTTATACACCGCTACTTTTCTGTTGAAAATCCGTCATTTCATTCTTATTTATATTGCAAACATAGATTGTGGGTGCTAACGAGTACCCACAATCTATGTCTTGGAGCAGAAATAAGAAAAATAGCTTATACCCCCTTAACCCCCAGTTTACTGGGCGGGAGGGGGTTGCTCGTTTCACGGACGTTCACAGGTTAAAAGCCATAATGGTGATGACTTGGGGATTTGTTTTCTTCTTTCTTTAAAATAAACGTATGTTTTGTGCATTGACAAACAATGACGTACAAACAACATACACGTTCAAGATAAGTAAGAAACATATCGTTTAATTACAGTGTGTGTGTGTGTGTGTGTGTGTGTGTGTGTGTGTGTGTGTGTGTGTGTGTGTGTGTGTGTGTGTGTGTGTGTGTGTGAATTCGGGTTTAACGTCGCTTTCAACAATTTTTCAGTCATATCACGACGGTGTCTGGTTGCTCACTTTTATAGTGCTGCCTCACTGAAGTATCATGTCCCAGACACATTATATGATACCACACCCAGTCACATTATCCTGACACTGGGTCGACCAGTCCTAGCTCTACCCCGTAAATCTGAGTGCCAAGCGAGGAGCAGCTAGTACCATTATTAACGACTTTGGAATGTCGCGGCCCGGGATCGAACCCGTGACCTCCCGTTCCCCGGAGCGGACACTCTACCAACTGAGCTATCGGGGCCGGTTTTAATTACAGTATTATCCTATATAAACCGTTGTGGAAACAATTCTTAACCCATTTTGTACTGGAAACCCCAAAATGGGTAATTAGGAAAACAGTGCGGGCCCAAGACGCCGCAAATAGCGGCGTCTGATCAGGGCCTACACTGTATGCAAAATATTCAGCCATTTTCCAAATGAATTTTGAAAAAAAAACATAACCTGACACCCCTAAATGTTGAAATGGGCTCCTGCTTTATATAAGGAGGAAGAATCCATTGGGTACAAAAAGGGTCAAAGACTCTTTAAAAAGTTTGAATCAGCCATGGTAAACGAGCCGTCGATGTTTGAGCCATTGACGTATTGCCGTTCGCATTACGTTAACATATCCGTGTGATATAGTGCATTTTTCAGTCCTCAAAAAAGGTATTTTTTCTGATGAAAATTTGTAATATTTTTCTTATTTACACTCCAAACATAGGTTTTGGGTACTTGTTAGAACCGCCTCGCTGAGGCGATTCTTACGAGTATCCACAACCTATGTCTTAAAGCAGAAATAAGGAAAATAATGTTTAACCCCCGTAAACCCCAGTTTTCTCTATATAAAGTGGGGTTTAGGGGGGTCTTTATCTCACGGACCTGTTCACGTGATGGTGTCTTCTTTATATAAAACAACAACAACAAAAAAACAAAAAAGCAAAAAACGCTAAATCACTAACGTGCACGGAGCGTGGTAGCTCTGTGGTTAGTGCACTTGCCGCTGATGCTAGAGGCCCTTGGTTCGATCCCCGGCAGCGGTGATAAATTTTTGGTGTCCGCATATGCACAATTGGCATCATTTGCAGGGATGAATGCCACAAAGTGCACCATCCTTCGGATTGGGACGTTAACTAGAGCGCCTCACTCTCACCCCACCCCACCCCATCCTGGCACCTGCGCAATATCTACCATAATTACATATACATGATTATTCTGTAGGCTTTCATCCTGCAAATCCGGTATGAGGTACAAATGTGACCGATCGCAGTATCAGTAGATAGAGAGAAAAGAAAGAATCGTGTAGATCCTGGTTAAATAACTCATTATGAACCATCTCATCGGGATCTTATATGTCTAATATAGGGTTGAAAGGGTAAACTAGCTTTGGGTCCTTATATGTCAGTTCCGACTAATTTGGCAATGCTTCTGCTCTATTCAGAATTCCTTTTGTACCTTTTTCCACTTCTTTTGTTAATCCTGGGTGATATTGACAGCTCTGCAAATTGTCGCCAGCCATTTCTTTCAAAGATAAGATTGATTTTTCCAGCTTATTGCAAACATAAATACTACTTCAAGCAATTTCAGAAAATTGTGATTTCTAGAATTCTCCTTTCTGCCGCTGTTATTGTTGGCATGTCTTTATTTGTCTTTTGCTTGTTTGTTTGATTTGAGGTTTAACGTCCCCGTCAACACTGTATAGGTCATTTTGGAGACATCGCTTCCAATTGTGTGGGACTTTTACCCGACATTGAGATGAAATGACCTCTCAAGCCCTGTCGCCCAATGAAACCAATAGGGTTTATAAGCATGGGCGGCCCGACTCGCACCTCTTTGCCTGGGCAGGCTTAGATCCTCTTAGCAGTTTACCAGTACAGGTGTGTGGCCTGTTTCATCTCTGCGTGGAAGCATCATGCAGCCCATCTATTTCTTCACGACCCGATGGACGGGGGCCTTTTCTTTGTCTTTACCCTAAAGATTATTGGTTCTTGACATTACGATAACACAGCGCATTTTTCAAAACCTCAAAAAAGGTATTTTTTTCTGATGAAAACAGCGATATTTTCTTATTTTTACTACAAATATAGGTTTTGGGTGATCGTTAGAACCGCCTTATTGAGGCGGTTCTAACGAGTACACACAACCTATGTTTTTGAGCAGAAATAAGGAAAATAATGTTTACCCCCGTAAACACCAATTTCCTTTATATAATGTGGGGTTTAGTGGTGTGTTCATTTCACGGACTTATTCACGTGATGTTCTTTCTTTGGCACGCCTTTCTTTGCCTAGACCCTAAAGATTATGGCTTCTTGATATAAGTTCAAGAGAGACAACTCTTTCCGAACTACATGCATGTTCATTTTTCATATCAATTGTCGCCTATTTGGGTCAAAAGGATCGACTTCTTTCATTTATGGGGTGCACATGTTTCTTTCTTTCTGCATTTTTTTTTTTAATTTCATTTTGCGTCTGTTTTTTTCTTACTTTTTAATCTTAATTTGTGTTTATCTCTTCCTTTCATACTTCACAAACCGCTTAGAGGATCTAAGCCTGCCCAGGCAAAGCGGTGCGAGTCGGCCCGTCCGTGCTTATAAACCCTATTGGTATCATTGGGCGGCAGGGCTTGAGATGCCATTTCATCTCAATGTCGGGTAAAAGTCCCACAAAATTGGAAGCAACGTCTCCAAAATGACCTTTACAGTGTTGACGGGGACGTTAAACCTCAAATCAAACAAACAAACAAACATACTTCACAAATATTATTTATCAATTACCAGTTATTTTTCGTTTTGGACCATAAAAATTAACCCTTCTGAATTTGCTTGCTTACACATATTTCTGACATATTTCTGACATTTTTACGATCGGCTCGCAATAATTGAAATAATTGAAATAATATTAAAGGGCCGTTAAACAAATAAAAACAATACTGACATTGATCCCGCCCTATAAAAAGAACTAAATAAGATCTAACTCAATATTTTTTTTAGTCATTCCATTCAGTTATGCGGTATATTCATATTTGTGCTTGGGAGATGACACTTATAATCTTGGTAACCAGTACTAGACTCCGATCCTCCGACACAAACTACCAAATGTTCTCACATAAACGATCATGGCCGGTAGCGGGGCTTGAACCCATGACCCTCCAGTGATTACAAGTCAGCGACCTTAATCACTGGACCACGGAGGCGGTCTTCCATATATTCTGAGTATACATTCATGTCATGTGGCCAGTAAACATGTAATTGTTAGGTGACGACACAAATATACATACAAGAGAGTATAAGACGAAGGAGGAAGAGACATTAAATGTTAACATCTTTTATTAGCAAAGTATAAAAATGTTATAAACAAGAGACAACCAAAGTAAACAATGTTACCAATGTTAACAGTTTTTATCTGAAAGTCTAAAAAGAAATAAACAGTATAGAGCTATTTAAGGTGAATCTTAATCTTGATAAAAACTGGACCAATTGACTGTCAGTACGCCGTAAACTTTGTTCATTTATTGGTGGCAGTACCTTCAATATAACTAGAGCTGTCAGTGAAACTGACTAGCGCCCCGGCAGCGCTATCAGAGCAGTAGGAAAATGTTGTTGTTAAAAACTATAAAGAACAAGGAAATGAAAGAACATAGCTCAAAGAATCATTTGAACATGATAACTCGGTTTTAGAAACCAACCTGGGTTTTACGCACAACACATCCTCTCATGATGATAAACATTACTGTCAAGTTATTCTAAAATCAGTCCAGGAATAAGAAAGATATTGATCGGACACGATAATAAAGACGTTTTTTACCTTTCACCTCTAAGTATGACCTTGACCTTTGAGGTACGGACCTGGATCTTGCGCGTGACACACTGTCACATTATGGTTAAGTAATGCTAAGTAATATTTAAATCCATCCAGGTATAAGAAAGTTATAGATTGGACACAATAAAAAAGACGCTTTTTTGACCTTTTATCTCTAAGTATAAACTTGACCTTTGATGTACGGCTGGTGTTCTTGCGCGAGACTCTCCGTCACATAATGGTTATCATTTCTGCAAAGTAATATTTAAATCCATCCAGGAATAACAAAGTGATTGATTAGACACGACAAAGACCCTTTTTTGACCTTTAACCTCTAAGTATGACCTTGACCTTTGAGGTACGGACCTGAGTCTTGCGCGCAACACTTCATCACATTATGGTTAACATTTCTGCCAAGTATACGTTTAAATCCATCCAGGAATATGAAAGTTATGGAGGATAAAAACAAATTGTGGACGGACAGACAGACGAACGGAAGAGTGATTACTATAGAGCACCCACACTTTCAGTGCGGGGCCCTAATACGTTTGTGCATATACATTATGATTCAATGGAGGTTTCAGGCAGGTAAATCATAATTTTCAGTAAATGCTAATTTCTCACATGAAATTATTTAATTTCATTCGTGCAGGTAATTGAAAATGTGGAAAGTATAATATTAACCTTTATGTCTTATATGTACTCGCACATGTTATTGAAGGTTTCCATAGTTCAAATATTTCTGAACTCTGTGTGTCCACAATTTATCCATTTTTAGAATGCATTCATCTGTTCCGAACCTTCGAGTGAATTGTAGACTGCTACATAGATGATTTATGAATGTGGTCAGGTAAACTGTATTGACGGTAGTGCTGAGTAGACCGTGGCCTAGTGGATAAATTCGCTTCGGTGTTTAGTTAAACTTTCGCACAGAAACGATAGCTCTGTCATTAGACCATCTCTCACTAAACTGGTACCCTATATTCTATTAAAATATGCGAAAACTATTGAGCTATAGGGTGAGGGAACCAGAACACCGGAAAAAGCAGACTGTATCTCTGATTTTTGTTTAAAAAAAAAAAAAAACACCTGAGGATCCAAAATAACATAGAAAGAGAAGTCAAAAAACCGGAACCACTTTTCCAATCTAACTGGTTTGCAGCCGTCGCTGCAAGCCAAAAAGTGATATTTTCTCACTGTGAAAATATAAATGATATTTTCACAGTGTGAAAAATAACATGACCGTGTTATTTCACAGTAGCAGCCTGGACTACTTTTCTCGCTAAAATTCATATATGTTTTCTATAAAATAATTCTGTAAATACCTTGAAAAGCACTTTTTTATACTGAAAACATGCTGTTATCAAAATGGCGATCTGTTTTTGTTTTGAAACTGACAGTTGTGACGTCATAGCCAAGTCAAAAATTGTGACGTAAGATCCGATTGATCAATTACAGTAAGTGTCATAAAATATTATGAAATAAAAAGAAAATTTACTTTTTTCGATAAATACAAAACATATTTCATCGAGTGTGTTGAAAACATCGGAAATTTCACTCGTGCTTCGCACTCGTGAAAATTCTAATATTTTCAACACACTCGATGAAATATTTTTTTATATTCATCTAAAAAAGTAAATATTCTCAATATATTTGTTGAAAGCAAAGGCTGAAAATATGTCACATTACAATTACACACCCGTGCAGCATAGTGCATTTTTCACATCTCTAAAATGGCTACTTTGTAATGAAAATCCATCATATTTTTCTTACATAGGTTGTGGGTGCTCGTTAGAACCGCTGACAGAAGATGTCGGTTCATATACCCTAGGGAGTATCCTCTACGGTCACGGTGTCTCAGTGTTTATGACAATATTGTCATGTAGCTAAGATAAACTATTTTGACTAAGATACATAGGGCCTATATTTGATCACCATTATAATTTATTCATTTGGGGAATTTCTTTAAATTTCAGTGATTGATGCATGTATGAAAAATAAAGAAAAAAGGTAAATCACGTCTAGTAAGTAGATGAAAAAGCTTAATTTCCCATAAAATGTCAAAATTTAATGGGCTGTATCCAAGAAAGCGATTCTTTATAAAGTCTACATCCTCAGAGAGACCTAATCAGTCAGCTCATAGGAATCAAAGCACTCAAAGTAATGGTTGGTCGATTTTTTCTAGATAGGCTGGGAAAATAGTCCTGGACTAAAACTCAAACTGCTCCGTTTTATCCCTTAAAATTCCTGGTTTTTTTTAACAAAAAAAAAAAAGAAAAAAGAAAAATAGACTGATCAGACGCTGCGTTTTTGTGGCGTTTGACCCTTAAATCCCTGTATTGTTAGCAAAGAGTGTAGACTCTGATCAGAAACCTGCGCCTGATCTGGGTCTACATTGTTTGCCAAGCCCAACCCATGGTTCCCTCTGGCCAGGGACCGCCTTTGGGACTGTTCAAAAGTGGTCATAACAAAAGTGGTCTTAAATACCACCTTTGAAAAGTCCCAAAGGTGGTCTTAATATAGGATCTTTACTGTATTGCTACTCCTATTGTAGATTGTAGGTGTTCGTTAAAATTTACCCGCAATTGTATCGTTAGAGAAATGTCACTTACACAACATAGTTATTGGTGAATAGCAAATTGTTTTTATTCCCTTTCAATTTACTGTCATCAACTTCATTTGAAACAAATAACTAAACATATTAAAAGAAACATAATAAAAACGATATCCTGTGGACAGCTATATATTTATCTTTTTATCTTTGTCACTAAAGTGCTGCATCTTTAAAGTTGGCATCTCCTAAGTCAGGGCACAGCACAATGAACCTGTTGGCGAGTTTGAAACACAACTTCCCATACAAAAACACCAATGGTACTGAGTCCGCTATGTTCCTTACGCACCCTTACAATATCCGTCAAATAATCTTTTAATATCATATCCAATATAATCAGAACCAATCTTTTTTTCACAATGTGTCTGTGGAAAAACTTTTAATTGCTGTCAATAAAAATGTGACATACACTTTTTTTCTCTTACTGAATTGCAAGAAAAATACACAGTTCTATTAATAGATCACGTGAGCAACTCGTGTTAGAATTAATGTTGTTTGTTTGATGTGAGGTTTAACATCCCCGTCAACACTGTACAGATCATTTTAGACACGTGCTTCCAATTTTGTGGGACCTTTACCTGACATTGGGATGAAATGACATCTCAAGCCATGTCGCCCAATGAAACCAATAGAATTAATAAGCATGGACGGTCCGACTCGCACCGCTTTGCCTGGGCAGGCTTAGATCCTCTAAGAGTTTTTACCAGTACTCGTGTGCAGTCGGTTTCAGCTCTGGGTGGAAGCATCATGCAGCCCATCTATTTCTACAAGCCCCGATGGGCGGGGGCCGAGAATTAATGTGAAAAGGTATTGAAGAATAATATTAGTGACCTTAAAGAGTTAGGTCAATCAAAAGCTCGAGTCACAAAAATTAAAAATAAAAATGGGAGGCAATACAATAGAATTTCTATTATACTGTCAGTCGTCATACCAGTGAAAAGTTCCACCCATTTTTTATACTGAATAATGCAAAATAATCACGATACGTTACTGTTAATTCTGCTCCCCGGTAAACGTGGCTTTTTGAGTGAGTTTGTTTGTTTGTTTGTTTGTTTTGGAGTTTAACGGCCCAGTCAACACTATTTAGGTCATTTTGGGCCGGTCAGTTTACCTATCCACACTTTCTTGGGCAGGCTTCTACGTAAGCGGTTAACTAGTACAGTGCACATATTTTCGCCACAAACTGACAACTGGCATTCTTGAATCAGCGGAAGGGAGAGAATGACCGTAGAAAAGATTTCATGATCAATCTCCACCCACGAAAGAATGTTGCCGACCCCGGTAGGAATCGAACCCGCGCACTTCTGATCACCAGTCAGACGCGCATCCGACTAAACTACCGAGGCCGGCTTTGACTGAGTTTACGACTGTGTTTGCGACACGCCTCGGTTATGTACGGAACCCGGGAAGGGACATGATTTTTTTTTTATTTTATAAGTTGTGCGCACAAGATATATTATCTTGTGCGGACAACATATTATCTTGTGTGGACAAGATACTATCTTGTGCGTACAAGATAATATCTTGTCCCCACAACATAGTATCTTGTCCGCACAAGATATTATCTTGTGTGGGCAACATATTATCTTGTGCAGACAAAATATTATCTTGTCCGCACAAGATATTAAGTTGTGCGAACAAGATATTATCTTGTCCGCACAAGATAATATCTTGTCTGCACAACGACAAGATAATATCTTGTTCGCACAACATAGATCTTGTGCGCACAAGATATTATCTTGTCCGCACAAGATATTATCTTGTCCGTACAAGATAATATCTTGTCCGCACAAGATAATATCCTGTCCGCACAACTTCCCAAGGTCTATGTTGTGCAAACAAGATAATATGTTGTGCGAACAAGATAATATCTTGTGCGCACAAGATATTTTGTCGTGCGAACAAGATCATATCTTGTCTGCACAAGATAATATCGTGTCCGCACATCTTGTGCGCACAACTTATAAAATATAAAAAATCATGTCCCTTCCCGGGTTCTGTCTTCAAAATTATTCAGTTTCTTAAATTAGTGCCCAAATGACACAATGTTTTGCACTAATGGCCTTTGAAGTAACAACTTCATAAACGTATAAAACAATTTTGATATCTTATTTTGGGGGTTCAAAAGAAAATTTTGTTTAGTATGACCTATTTCGTTCCGGAAAATAACTAAAGCTGTCAGAAGATCTGACTATAGCCCCGCTTCAGCGCTGTCAGAGAAGAAAGTTATTTAAGCTGCAGAGAAAACAGTTATGAACAAGAAATAACTGTTGAAAATTTTACATTATCTGGAAAAACTCTAAGAGTTGTGAGCCCTTGTCCCTCATTTCAATGAGCATGATACATTACCAGAATGTCCATGTTTATACTAAATTTCATCTTCCATTTTTCAATGTTCAAAGGGTAATAACTCCTAAAGTAGGCAAATCAGAGTCAGGGTTCCTGCGCTCTGCACATTGTCTCATGGTGCTTTACACTTGTGTGAAGTGTCATGAAAATATCTCAAATGGTTTGTGAGTTATGGAGCCGACACAGTCAAAATTGCCTTTTTAAATGTTCAAAGGGCAATAACTCCTAAAGTAGGCAAACCAGAGTTATGGTTCCTGCACTCTGCACATCATCTCAAGGTGCTTTTCATTTATTTGAAGTTTCATGAAAATATCAGAAACGGTTATGGAGCGGACATAGTTAAAATTGCCATTTTTTAATATTCAAAAGCCTATAACTGAAAAAGTAGACAATCCAGAGTTTGGGTTCCTGCGCTCTGCACACGTAATATGGTGCTTTACATTTGTGTGAAGTTTCATAAAATTATCTCAAACGTTTTTGAGTTATCGAGCAAAGACGGCTAAAATTGATATTTTTCAATATTCAAAGGGAAATAACTCAAAAATTAGGCAATCCAGAGTTATGGTTCCTGCACTCTGCACACCATCTCATGGTGTTTAATGTTTGTGTGAAGTTTCATGAAAATATGTGAATGGGTTTTAAAGTTATGGAGCGGACACGAAAATTGTTAACAGACACAGACAGACACACAGACAGACACACAGAAAATACGAAAACTGCACTCTGCACACCATCTCATGGTGTTTAATGTTTGTGTGAAGTTTCATGAAAATATGTGAATGGGTTTTAAGGTTATGGAGCGGACACGAAAATTGTTAACAGACACAGACAGACACACAGACAGACACACAGAAAATACGAAAACCAGAGTTATGGTTCTTGCGCTCTGCACATTGTCTCATAGTGCTTAACATTTGTGTGAAGTTTCATGAAATTATCTCAAACGGTTTTCGAGTTATGAAGCGGACACTGTTAAAATTGCCATTTTTCAATGTTCAAAGGGCAATAACTCCAAAAATAAGCAATGCAGAGTTATGGTTCCTGCACTCTGCACATCGTCTCATAGTGCTTAACATTTGTGTGAAGTTTCCTAAAAATATCTCAAACGGTTTTCGAGTTATGAAGCGGACACAATTAAAATTGCCATTTTTTCAATGTTCAAAGGGCAATAACTCCAAAAGTAGGCAATCCACAGTTATAATTCCTTCGCTCTGCACATTGTCTTATGGTGTTTAACATTTGTGTGAAGTTTCATGAAAATATGTTAAGCAGATACAAAGTTATGGAGCCAACACAAATTAACGGAATCACGGAATTACGGAATTACGGAATTACGGAAAATGTTCAAAGGGCAATAACTCCAAAAGTAGGCAATCCACAGTTATAATTCCTTCGCTCTGCACATTGTCTTATGGTGTTTAACATTTGTGTGAAGTTTCATGAAAATATGTTAAGCAGATACAAAGTTATGGAGCCAACACAAATTAACGGAAACACGGAATTACGGAATGACAGAAGGACATGGCAAATCCAATATAGCCCCACTTTTTCAAAGCGGGGCTATAAAAATGCAAAATCTTTCTTCGGAACATGGCTAGAAAAAACCTGTGATACATTATTGTAGAGCATGCACTTGTGATGCCTTTCCAAGGAAAGGGCCATTTTTTGAGGTAATGGAAAAATGTAAAAACTCATATATTTCACTTTTCGTTTAATAGCACCAATGCAACTTTATTTTAAAATATACATGATAAAATAGCTAATCCTCATACTTCAGATTCTTAGCTTTAATTTGATGTATAACATAATAAATAGCATTGCGCCTTGTAAAGGGTGAGTAAGAATCATTTTTAAATGACCATTGTCCCAAGGTGTAGTCTGTCCTTAATATACTGATATACCAAAACATTTAAGAGCTTGCCAAACTGACTGCCTTAAGCTTCAAGCTGTACCATGCACCATCACAAGGAATAAGAAACAGAAGTTTCTTACATATTACGAGAAAACGCCTATATAATTTTGACCCCCTCATACCCCACTTTTATAAAGTAAAACTGGGGTTTAAGGGGGTAGTCATTATTTTTCTTATTTCTGCTCAAAAACATAGATTGTGGGTACTGGATAGAACCGCCTCGTCGAGGCGGTTCTATCGAGTCCCCGCAATCTATGTTTTGAGCAGAAATAAGAAAATATCACAATTTTTCATCTTAAAATAAATTTCTAAGTTTTTGCCAAAAAAAATGGCAATATATTTGTATAGGCGTGTTTTCGTAATGAGCAAGAGCATATTACTTGGTTTATTGTGTTTCATGGGCATTAATAGAACTTTTGGCTATAGTTTATTTTTGCAGAGCACTTAGTAAAATGTAAATCGGAACACATTTACACATCAACTTTCAAGCATACATCTTCTATACGCTTCCATCTCAATTAATTTCGATCTTGTAGGCTATTCAAGATTTGACGCCCAGGCGATGGCTACCATTCAACTCCTTGATGTGACAAGATTAATTAGGTTGACTTGATTGCTTACACAAATATTTCATTTCGCCAAACCGAATATTGCTCTCCAATCCATTATATAAATTCTGTTTGCTCGCCTTTCATCTTACTTCAGCCGCTGCCAATTTGCACATATAGTAATTGCTAGACGAGAAAAAATGGTTTATAGAATACGATTTGGCAGCACTGAAATGTTTGGTTACGAGTGAATGGAGCTTTCCACTAAATATTTCCCATAGGCTACAATAGTAAGTAACCTTTTACCTGCTCCCACAAAAACAACACATACAAAACTTTTCAGACCTTACTTGTTTATAGAGTCATCCTAGCCCAACAAGTTAATGAGAAAAAATCCACATGTTGATCGGCTCATTTTCAAGTTACAGTCAACCATGTTTGTTTACCTGCTAGAACGGAGTAAATAAAACCAACATTTTTAAAGGAGGGGTGACCATTTAAAATCAGCAAAAAATTCTTCTAGCTTGCAGATATATTGATAAAACATGCATCATTTTAGTCCCATATACCTATCATTTTCTCAAATTGAAATAAAACATTGGATATATATCCAATGGAAGCAAGTCTGGTATTTAGAACGCAACTAAAAGCTCTGTCCAAAAGTGATAAAACCCGGCACCTCCCAGTATTTAGTGTAATGCTACCTGAAACTTTACTCACAACTTTGTGATTTCTCTTTGCGCATGTACCTTTAGAAATCCCTACCTTACTGCGGAAAGCTGTTTGGTACAGTGAAATTACGCTATTAAGACCACATAAAATTAAGACTAATTCTCCTTTAAAAAACTTATTTAGAAGGACTAGTTATTGTTTCTTCGTGTTTTCTGTGCAAAATGTCCTCTGGTCAGGGACCACCTTTGGAACTGTTCAGGGACTACCTTTGGGGCTGTTCAAAAGTGGTCTTTAAGACCACTTTTGAACAGTTCCAAAGGTGGTCCCTGACCAAAAAGACAACTTTTGAACAGTCCCAAAGTTGGTCCCTGACCAGAGGACATTGTGTGCTGGAAATTCGAAGAAAGAATAACTGCACTCTTCTAAATAAGCCTTTTAAAGCAGAATTGGTCTTAATTTTAGGTGGTCTTAATAGCGGAATTTTACTGTATTTGTCCATCACGCCTTATTTGCGCCTTCTCTCTGTCTGATCTTGGTCTACACTGTATACCAAACCTAACATATGATGCCAGTCTAGATTTTATAGAACACCTTCTTACGCATCACTGACGTCACAGCGATAAGAATAACGCGGTTATGTTCCATAAATAACCGTTACTTGGATATCCTACAAATCATCAGGAGGGCGTATTGGTTGGCAGGCGGGCAGGCGGTCGTGCGTGTATTTTCGACGGCCCAGTAAAAACACTAGGGACTCGCATCACTTTTACTGGGCAGGCTTAGACCTTCTAAGCGGTTTCATCTCTGCGTGGAGATGCATGTATCACGCAGCCTTCTATTTCGCCGAGACCCGATGGACAGTGCGCATGCAAGAGTTTTACCAGTACATGTATTTTGTAAGAGTTCTCACTAACAGTAATAGACAGTAGCCGGTGGGCCAACGACCGAGTCCTCAGTCAACAAGCCATCTCGAGTCGTCTACCAAGAGACTGGGCATAAGAAAGTAAAGATGGTATAAAAAAAGAAAAAAAAGCCCACTTACGCAGGACCCACAGAAAGCATGGTAGGCCCTTGCTCTACATTGATCAAAAGCAATAGGACGTTTAGGCAATGTATTCGAAATGTGTCGTTTAACCCTTAAGATGCAATGGAAAACAAACAAACAAAACAAAAATATATATATTTATGAAAATGACGCCTGTTTATATCATCTGCTGCGTCTTGCAAACATATTTGTGCATACAGAGAAACAATGTGGACCCTGATCAGAGGAGCATTCAGGTCTGGGTCCACACTGTTTACAAAAAAAATCGTTTAAAGTTACCAGCACGCGACAAAGCAGACGACAAGTGTTGTGATCGGCATCTTATGGGTTATCGTGACTGAACACGACTCTCTTTCCTCCTTAAGGAAACCCGTCTCTTCAGTTAACCGCCAAAACAATGAAAATTTTCAGATACACATTCTGATATTTTTCATATTACTGCTCAAAACATAGATTATAGGAACTCGTCAGAACCGCCCCTTTAAACCCCAATTATAGCATGGATGTTATTCGATAGGCCGCGTGTTTGGTTTTACAGCGGACAGCTTTGCTTCGCTCTTCGGTTGCACGGCGGTGGGCCGGACTTCGAACTCTATGACGGCCCCATCCTAAATCTTTTGAATTCAAGAGGGATGGAGCCTGATACAGTAAAACGCCGCTAATGAGACCACCTAAAATAAAGACTAAACCCGTTTTTAAAACTAATTGAGAAGGCTCAGTTATTCTTTCTTTTTTGTGTGTCTCCTTATAAGAGACCACATTTGGGACTGTTTAAAAGTGGTCTTTCTTAATGAAGGAATTTTACTGTATTTCCCGGGTTCGATCCTCCGTAATATGACTGGTGGTTTTCTTCTGTTCTGACGCCAGATTGTTGTTGAGTCCTCAACCCTGATTTATGATTGTATTAATTTATACATGGTCGTTTTACTGTGCATTGTATTATGAATCACTGTTGAGTTAAAAAGCCTCCATGCGGATCAAATTGTTATTGTTATTATGTTTGATACTGCACTGGAGCTGAAATTTCATAAACTCCTGAGTTTAACCCCACCCCCTCCACCCCAGTTTTACTGACCGTCCCAATGCGGTCGTTCTTTTGCAGTGCATTATTGTGCCGTTGGTTAATGTTTCGTCTGATGTTTTTGTATGTGCCTCCATGTCTCTTTCTTTAGGTGACTTGAGATGGCTGCGTTTTTCCTGAGTGACTTTTACTTACTAGTTTACAAGGCGGTCAAAATTATATAGTTGTGTTTTCGTGATGTTTCGGACAAAAAATCCGTTACTCCTCGACCGCGGGTCAGCAATGTAGGCGGCTGTTAGATTCTATCACAGAGGCGTAAATAGTTTATTTGAGGTAGAAGGGGCGTATCCAGGATTCACCATTGCTAAAAGGGTTTTTAAATCTCTCAGTTAAGCCGAGTCTTATTGTCTTCAATTCACAATGAGACTTCAAATAATATAGACACAAAACAGACGTCGAATTCTGCTCCGATCACCCCCCCCCACACACACACACACACACACACACTCACATACACACACACACACACACAAACAGATGAGTTCTTCCCCAGTGGATTGTGTTTATATATCTTTGATGGCAACGATTTGTAAACGACAAGTATATTTCGCTCTGCGTTGATTCATCCACTGCAATTAATTCGGCTATGACTTTAACAACACTCAATTTAATTTCGCCTGTCCATCCATACATTGGAGAGTTGACGTGGTTGGCAGTAACGATGTATTTACTTTCTTGAAGAGTGAAGGGAATGGTTTCGCCCACAAAAAAGAGTTTTTGTCTTCAAGGAAAGAATTTGCCCCTAAGGACACAATTCTTTCAGAAAGTGTTGTTTCTCGTGGGTATGTATAAGTCCTCCAGCTTCCGGTTATCAGTTCGGCGTATGCAGTGTATAAATCACAAACCAAAGGCCAGTACTAGACATGTATAAACACGTGCAATCTTGCTAAATTAAAAACAAATATCTGTGTCAGTCTATTATCTTTTTCATCCGTAATATTTATCAGGAAACATTTGTCTCACAAGTCTCAATTTCAATATAAATATATCACCTGGCAAAAGTAAACAAGAGGCCCATGGCCACTATACTCACCAGAGATCAGGTGGGCACTGCCCACTGGCAGCCATGTATTTTATTAAACCAAGGCAGCACCCAGCCCAAGGAAGCTACAGATTAAATTTGAACCAAATCGGCACAGCGGCTTCAGAGGAGATGTCATTTGAATACATCAGTATAAGTCAATGGAAACTCTAAGTTGCCATAGCAACCAAACTTAACAGCAACGTTTCATAAAGAACACAAAAACTGAAAAGGCAAATATGATGAATATTTCCATAAAGCCTCAGACCCAAAGAGCATATGGTTTCTGCGCAGATGCTCTTTTTAGTATTTTTGTTTTATTTATATATTTTTGTGCATTTTGGTTTCCATGGCAATCAATAAGATAAGCAGTAGGCCTAAAATCATATGGCAGATAGAAGATTGGTTAAGGATTTTGTCAAAATATCTGCATAGGCTTGGCATTAAATGTTATTTCTGCCTAAAATCATATGGCCGAAAGAAGCTTGCTTAAGGAACATTCTATGAAAGTTTTGTCAATGATAGTCTGGCCCAGAAAACACGTACACTCCATATTTTCAAATTCTGTGGAGTATTCCTTACTTCCAAAGGACAACCCTTTAAAGAACATAATTATATTAATGAAATATCCTGAAACGTACCAACTTAATGACATTAATCGCATTGTATATAGCTATCTTAAAACATTTTGGCCCGGTCTGTTACTGTCTGCGCATGTCGTATTCTTCGAACATTTACCTGGCCCGAATGACGCTCCACTATCTTGCACAGGATATATATTACTACACGATTAGTAAAATGTAACAAGCTGACAACGAATGTAATTTTATTCAGTTTGCAACAAATAAACCTGTTTTTGTCTGAAATTGTACCAGCGATGTACGTCTAACCTGGTCTGGTGGCAGTATTCTTCAAACATACCTTGCGGTCAGACATACATCATTGGAAAATTTGTATTTCCCTTGGAAAACACATCAAATGGCAGATATCCAGAATCCCCTTATACGACAGGTCAGTGCAGAGCGCGTTACCGGATGACGACATTGTCAGTTTGACAATAACTTTCCCACAAAATGGCCAATAGGCTATCCAAAATAAAATACTATAAGTGACATAAACACCCAAAGACAAACAATAACAAAAAATAAACCGCGACAGAAGATCCGCCCTGGGACGGTCAGCGGAAACGAATTCCACTTGGGGGTGGGGGGCTTAAATCGATTTTACATGGCCACAATGCCCGCCCTTACTTCCGTCGCGATTAAGACAAATAATTTGTTCTGTCCGCATGAAGGCCTCCTAACTCATTAGTGCAACATCTCCTTGAACACAAAAATCAAACAACCACACAGGACTCGACAGCAAGAAACCACTGAAATGCTGGAGCAAAAGTAAACCCCCAGTTAGACTCCGATGGGTCCGACCAAAGACAGAGCATCGGGTACCAACCAACATAAGTCTTTACGCTAGAACCGTCATAGAATCTGATGCCTGACCCACCGGCGTGCAGTTAAAGAGGTAAGCAAATTTGTCAACCGTGATTGGGTTAACTGCCATGCATGCAGTCTGTCGTATAACATTTATGTTTTGCCCAATCTTTTTATATCGAAGAATGATTTTACGAATTTGGGTGCTGAAGTCATAAGTAGTTTGTACTACGAATAAACCGGTCTTGACATGCGCACTTGTTTTGTGACATAGCATGACAAGCGGAAGGAAGTTTCTTACAAAACTAGCATTTTTCTCGTTCTTCTATAAATCAACTAGTTATTTTCTATGACGGTTGACAGACAGGACCTGAGTGCGTTACATGTAAGTGTCTAATATGCCACAAAATAAAATATAATACGAAATTCCGAAACAACTTTCCTCTGCTTGCAGTCGTACTTAGTACTGAAGCGTATAAGGAAAGAGGCATGACCTAAATAAATAAAGCTTCGGGGGAGGGAACTCGTTTAATATTTTTGTCTCCCTTATCAATTAAAGGAAATAATTTAGTTTTGAGGAGGTTCTAACGAGTACCTGCAATCTATGTTTTGAGCAGATATAAGAAAACTGTCAGAAGTTTTTATTAGATTTTTATTTATTTTTTGGTGGTAAAAAGGCGTGTGTTTTGTAGTGGCAGTTCTTTTTTACGCCTTGGATATCAGATAAAATCCGGAGGTGTCAAAGGGACGAATACGATAGTAAAATATCTATATTAAGACCACTTTTGAACAGTCCCATAGGCGGTCTCTGAGCAGAGGACACTGTAGGCAGAAAACACAAATACAAACTGCAACCATCTAACTAAGGTTTTAAAGCAGAATTTGTCTTTAATTTAAGGTCGTCTTAATTGCGGATTTTTCTATACTTGCTAAGATACACTCACACGTTGAAGCAGCTTCTGCAATTTGGTGGAGATGGGGTTGGGATGGGGTGGGGGAGTTGGGGGAGCGATGCGCAGGTCCTGGAACAAGACGATACCTGGTTAGAGCTTTCCTCTCCGTGTCTCCTTAATCCTTATCCTATTGAATTAATTTATTTAGGTACACCCATTTTCTTGATTTGATTATCCACCAATCAAATTGCTTGATACAATGTATTCATTGAATTCACAAACTGCATAACAAACAGTGTGGAACCTGATCACCTTTGCAAAGGCAGGGGTTGCCGTGTTCAGTAGGTTAAAGGTTAGTTTTCCCTTTTAGTTGCCTAGTTCTGCCAAGTGATGGTGTGACCTCTTTGAAGATGTTCTACCGTGACAACACCCTTGGAGTCCCAAACGGTGAGGACCTTACATTAGCCACAGAAGTTGTGTGCTTGAATTTCTTTTGGGGTGGGGAGCAATAATATTTCTACTATTTGCTCTGTATTTGTGGCCCAAAATAAAAGTGATGGTCTTGCATTTCAATAACACACCCGTGCGGCATAATGCATTTTTCACATCTTCAAAATGGCTACTTTTATGATGAAAATCCGACATATAGTTCGCATTTATACTGCAAACATAGGTTGTGGGTGGTCGTTACATGTAGAACCACCTCATTGAGGCGGTTCTAACGAGTACCGACAACATATGTATTGGAGTAGAAATAAGAAAGTTGATGTACACCTCATTAAACCCCAGTTTTCTCTATATAATTTGGGGTTTTGGGTAGGGGAGGGGGATTCATTTCAGAAAATATTTTCGTTGTACTGGACATGTGCCAAAAGCTGCCTGGAAATATTCAGCATAGTCACCTTTTGTTCTTGTGTCAATATTCTTGGAACACATCTTGCGGTCAGCTTGTTCCTATTAAAGACGTTAAATTGGACTGCCCAAACCTTATCCCTAAAGTAGTAGCAATTTGCTGAATATTGACTCTTCTAAATACTCCAGGATCGATAGTCGCATCTTTAGGACGACCTGACCGTGGTTCATCTTCGTGGTTCATCTTGTTTGAACTATGCAGCCCGTGTCTTAATATACTAGAATATGAAGGGCAGTATTCATCATTGGTATTCTTGAGAAATCCGCGTAATAAATATCCTTGTTATTCCCAGTTTATTCAAGGAAATGTGAGGCTTACAATGGTGTATGAGAGGTGCTCAAATTATAATTAAAAATAAAATGAGTTTTGATTTTGTGTTCATTTTATTCCCGCATTTTAAAACTACTTCGACATGTGGTATTGAGTTTTTATGGTATTTAGTTTAAACATATTTTACATACAGAGTTTTATTGGAAAATTTTAGCACCAAAAATGAATGTTCTGATAAAAATTCTGATATTTTTCATATTTCTGCTCGAAACATAGATTGTGGGAACTCATTAGAACCGCCTCGAGTACCCGCAATCTATTTTTGAGTAGAAGTACGAAAAATAATATATAACGCTGTAAACCCCAGTGTCACTATATAAAAGTGGGGTTTAAGTGGATCAAAATTATATAGGCGTGTTTTCCTGATGTTCATCTCAAACACATAAACATTTATACAAACAAAGTCATGACCAATAAAGCTAAAAGACCCTGTTAAAACGCTGTTTTGTGTTTCATATGACGCCTTCGATTGCGTAAATGAATCAATTTTTCATTTCATTAATAAATCTTTAGTTTTAACATAAAAATAAGCTCAGACATTTTGTTATCATTTTTTTTTCAAACTTAAAATACATTTAAACTTATTCAACTATATATTTCGTCGGTCATTACTGACAATGACCAATCTTAATCAAATAAAGCGAGAAATGCTGCTGTCAGTGTGTTCTAAAATGAATTATGAGACAAATCTTAGCATTTAACTGCCTGCTGCAGGTAGAGCAAGAGATGCCAGGGGAAGACAGCTCAGTTGGTGATGCCTTAGGTCTGGCTTCATTACGAAAATACGTCTGTACAAATGCATTATAAACTTTACCGCCGAAAAAAAACACGAAAATTTTAAGATGAAAGATTGTGATAATTTTTTATTGCTGCTCAAAATATAGACTGTGGGTTCTCGTTGGAACCGCTTCATCGAGGCGGTTCTAACGAGTTCACACAATCTATATTTTAGAGCAGTAATAGGAACAATAAGGTACACCCATGTAAACCCCAGTTTTACTATATAAAAGTGGGGTTCAAGGGGGTCAAAATTATATAGGCGTGTTTTCGTGATGTTCCGCCGAGCGCGTTTCTGCTCGGCTTCGCTGATTCATTTTGCCTATATTCAATAGCACAACATTTTATGAGGCCTTGCCACTTTGTCCGTCTTGTGCAATTTGTTTCAATGTCTCGGTTGGTGTCCTTGCATCCCTTTCTCTGGCAACCATGTGTTCATTTGTCAATTCCTAGTGTCCATAGAGGATATTCTTTAGTAAACTTTCCTCAAGCATCCTGGTAACATGGCCTGTCCAACTATACTGTTCCAGTTTCAGACGAGTATGTCACTTTCGCATCCCTGCCTTTTTCAGGACTTCCGAGTCTGGAATCATGTTTTGCCACTCAACATTTAAAAGTTTTCTAAATCAGCTTGTATGGAAGTGGTTCAGTCTCTGGACATGCCGTTGGTAAATCGTCCAAGATGCGCATGCGTATAATAGTGCTGGCTGCGCACAGTCAGCTTTGTGTCAATTCTTATTCCACTTCGCTCCTAAAACTTCCACGTAGTCGGCCAAATGCTGCAGAAGCTTTGGCAGCCCGGGCATTAACTTCACCAATGTGAACGACTCGACTCTCAACAATGTGCTTCTAAGGTAGGTGAACTTAAAACCACTTGTAGTTTTTGATCTTTCACTGTGATGGTAGGCTCCTTGTAAGGCGTGTCAGGTGTTGGTTGATATACCACCTTAGTCGTTTTGATGTTGATTATGAGGTGACAGCTTTAACAGGAATCAGATACTTGATCTACATCTTCTTACATCTTCTGTTGGAGCACCCTTTGCCATGTCATCCGGAAAGAGGAACTGATCTAGCACCTATGCCTGCACCTTGACTTAGCTGGCACCCTTCTTATATTAAGAAATATCCCTAATAGGTATGCTATGGACAGCGTTGGCGCTAGTATACGGCCTTGCTTGGCTCCGTTTGTCACTTAAAATTGAATAGAAAATATCATTTTGATTCCGTGTAGGACTGTCCCACCGTTCGTTGCTATAACTTGGTTAGACAGCCAAAAACTTCATGTGCTATATGCTATAATGCCCACAAAGTATCGCTTTATATCAAATCTTGCTCGAAAACTAGCCTCTTTTCGTCACGGTATTAAACACCATCAGTCAAGCACAAACTACCGGCTCCTTTTTGTTATTTTCAGATTTGTATGTCTGTCACCCAGTACAATGCTACTGTGTCTAGTTGAACGCTGGCTAATTGAAAACAGTCAGCTAAAATTAATTTTTCTGAAAAAAAAGAAAGAAAAGCAAATGTTCTGCATCTAAAACGCTTTAAAACCAATCAGAGTTGACTGAAATTTTTGGTGTACTACCATATTTCTTTTAGACTTGCATCCATATTTCATCCAGTTTTGTTTGCAGTTGTCTTCAAAATACAATGTTTCATTTGAATTACATGCGAATAAATGGGTTTAAAATTCTTAAATTTGACCATACTTGGAACTGACCATACTTGTTCCAAGTATATGGCGATCATAGGCAAAATGTACTGGGGTAGATTATGTCCCAAAACTCTTGGAGCAAGACAACAGATGTTCGCTTGACATTTTGAAAACCACGGGAAACGAATTTAAGCTGCGGCTGCATGTGTTGACGGTTTCAAATATTATTACTTTTTTACTTGAACACCTTTCCTACATGTTTTTCTTATTTTTGCTCAGTGCATACATAGATTGCGTTTGCTCCTTAGAAATGCCCTTACGACGGCCTCATTGTGTGTGTGTGTGTGTGTGTGTGTGTGTGTGGGGGTGGGTGGGTGGGTGGGGGATGGAAGAGTGGAGGTGGTTCTAACAAATACGAATAGAGATTAGAAACGTACACGTATCAACAGTTGTCATCTGAAAAAAAAAAACACCTTGTATTAATTAACCCATATATGACAATGGAATCTTCCACCTAGTTACTTTGGAGTGGTACATTTCCAATTATAGGGGTGTCATGTTTGGTTTTCTTTGTGGCAAATTTTACAAAAACGAATGTTCCTTTAGCAAACAGTGTAGATCCAGATCAGACGCCGCGTTCTGCGGCGTCTGATCTGGATCTACACTGTTTGCCAATGTCCCAGAAAAGGGCCGCTAGGCATATATGGGTTAATATAACAAGCCATTTCAGCACGGTAGTGTTATCTTGATGTAAAGAAACTTCTTTGTAATGGTTGAAAGAAAGCACTAAGCCAAAGCTTAACAAATTCATAGAGATTGTCTGATATTTGAAATTGAGTTTCAAGTAAGTTAATTTCAGATTTTTTTTTCAAAGTCTTTCAAAAACAATATAGAGTTCTTTATAAACCTGTAAACTGTTGCAACAGGTGCAGTTTCAGTAATTAACTTGATAAAATTGCCAATGTAAATAGATGCTTAATGCAACTTTGTCCCAATTAAAAGAACATTTATATTCATGTGCTACTCCTAGTTACGAAAGAAACTGATACCAAAACAACTTACAAACGTTATTAAGGGGAATGGGAACACCTTATCGGGAGGCCACTCCTGCAAAAGTATTTTTGTCTCCCATGGAATCAACTCTTAAAGGAAAGAATTTGTTCCTGAGACACAAATTCTTTCCTTTAAGAAGAGACCCCTTTTTCAGTGCGACAGGGCTTATAGAAAAGTGAGCAGGAAGTACTAGTCCCGAAAGTTATCTCCCTTTGAAGAAATGGCGGAAAAATATGCCAGGTGTTCCCATTCCCCTTAAAAGGTATTTCATCGAGCTCATGAGAAAAGAGTACTTTTCCCATAGCCATAGTCGAACAGCAATGGCGCAGCCTCGCCAGAGTCTTTGCAAATCGCAGGTATGTGGATGAGGTCATGAGATAAATTCACGCAAGGCCTCATGTATCAAGCTCGCTGCGCATGCGCCTTAGAGAAACACAAGTCGGATGATGTTAGGGGATCGTTTCTCATGTAACAGCTCATCTGTGGAGCTGACCTGAGAAACTCTTCTGGTAAACAAAAACGTTCCTTTGGAAAACGGTAACGCCACGTTCACAAATCCGAAACAGCCGGGCTCCCGAGCTATGTTTATTTGTTTGTTTGTATTGGAGTTTAACGGCCCAGTCAATACTATTAAGGTGAAGTTTGAGCCGGTCAGTTTTTCTGTCCACACTTTTCCTGCGCAGGCTTAATAATTTAATACGTAAAGTGTCAACCAGTACAGTGCACATTTTTTCGCCAGAACTGACAACTGCCCTGACAGCTGACCTGAGAGACTCTTCTGGTAAACAAAAACTTTCCTTTGGAAAACGGTATCGCCACGTTCACAAATCCGAATATACGTCACGCTGAAACAACCGGGCTCCCGGGCTATGTTTGTTTATTTGTTTGTATTGGAGTTTTACGGCCCAGTGAATACTATTTAGGTTAATGTTGAGCCGGTCAGTTTACCTGTCCACACTTTTCCTGGGCAGGCTTATACGTAAGCGGTCAACCAGTACAGTGCACATTTTTTCGCTAGAAACTGACAACTGCCCTTCTTGAATCAGCGGGAGCCCCTGGGCTATGAGGTTAAGGTTTCTAATAAACATAAAGTACAAACTCCTCCTTGACCATTTTTCTGGGCATATTAACTCCCTAAATAACCTGGCAACAACAACAAACATTAATGACCAATTTAAGTAAGGTTTTCTTATTTTGTCTTGACAATGTATGTTGTGTGTACTCATTAGACTCGCCTCATCGACATAGATTTATTAGAGAGAAGATCGAAACATACCACTAAATTATAAAATAAATATGTTCTGGAAAGGGTTATCCTTTGGAAGCAGGGAATAAACCACAGAACAGGAAAATATGGAGTGTACATGTTTTCTGGGCCAGACTAGCCCGTTTCGGCCAATTAGGCCTCATCAGTGACCCTCAGATACTTTCAAAATTCCACAATGGAATCAATGATCCCAAAGGACAAGAAAATAAAAACTACACCATGATGTCGGACAGGGAGATTTTTACGGCCGCCACACATTCCCAGACATCAGCTGTAGTGACGTTAAATATGTTCTAGAAAGGGTTATTCTTCGGAAGCAAGGAATGCACCACAGAACTGGAAAATACGAAGTGTACATATTTTCTGGGCCAGTCTTCTCACCTGTTGCTGTGATTTAGTCTCGGTCCCTCAAATTACCCCTGTACAAGACAGATCGTGTGCTTAAGCCACTGAAGTTTGGCTGAAAACTACAAACGCTTTACTTCGCACGTTTTCTACAGAGGGGCCAAGTACCGAAAACCCCTCACCCTGGGCCCTAATTTGACTCCATGGTCAAAATATTACCTGTATTATATTCTACTAATCATGCCCTTCAATTTCATATGCCACATGACTATGTTCCAAAAAACTTAAATTTTGACCCTTTGACCCCTCTCCCAGGGCCCCAATCTGACCCCAGGGTCAAAATTTTACTTGTAGTTTATTCTACCCATTATCCCCTTCGAATAGATATGCAACATGACTATGTTCTGAAAAACTTTAATTTTGACCCCCGATCCCCCCAAGTCCGACCCCCAGGGCGTGACCTAGGGGTCACAGCCAAAATCCCGTTCAATATGTTTTACTTTTTTCATAACTAAGTACATGTGCAAAGTTTGGCATCAAAGTCTTCAAAATTGACTTTGTAATTGAATTTTATTGATATTTGACCTTTTGACCCCTCCCCAGGGCCCCTGGGGGCGGGGACAAAAAAAATGTGCTCTTGCGCAAGCCATTCATGTAAGCAACTCGCATACCAAATTTGGTTGAATTCCGGCTAACGGTTTAGGAGGAGATAGCCGGACAGACAGACGGACAGACGGACAGACGGACGGAGGCGATAACAATATCCCCACTTTTTTTTAAAAACGTGGGGATAACAACCACTTTACAACACTATTCTATGGAGACAAAGCTGATAGACATGTTGGCACTAGAACCACACAGGGACTACCAACTAAAAAGAGTCCAAAATCAGTTTTCCCACTTTCTGAAAGGCTTTTGGATGGAGCGGTCGAAGTACCCTTACCGCCTCAGACACAGTCCAATGAAGACGAAATGGTCTGTAAGTTACAGTAATTTCGCCGGACCATCCCATCACGTGAGTATGTCCGTGAAATGAACACCCTCTAAACCCCACTTTATTCACGGAAAACTGGGGTTTATGGGGGTAAACTTTTTTTTCGTATTTCTGCTCAAATTCATAGGTTGTTGGTACCCGTTAGAACCGCCTCAATGAGGCGGTTCTAACGAGCACCCACAATCTTTGTTTGAAGTACATGTATAAATAAGAACAATAAATAAGAACAGAGAAGTTGCCATTTTGGAGATGTGATACAATGAAATGTGTCGCATGTGTGTATTATCATAATAATTCAAATGGCATCAATCACGGCTATGGAACTTGGTCAATATCTGTTCCATAGCCAGTACCCGTCTGTCCGAGGGGAGGGGTGGACTTTAAAAAGTCCAGAGTTCCGGCAACGGAAGTCTAACATTGGCATCGCGATTGCTCATATGTTTGTTGCTGTCATCACTGGAAGGTTGTCTTCTTTGCAAATGACCCTTTTAAAGCGACCCAGCTCTCAGTCTTCAGTATTTACGCCTTCGGGTTTGCCTTCGTTACTGCACTGACGAGGCGTGGTATGGAGTTTAGCAGGATCTCAAGTAGGCTTACGGAGAATCCTGTGTGGAATGAAGGTAAAACATCACGGAGGAGCTCAGCTGATGAAGAACCACTAGAGAGATGGAAAAGGTCCGTCGAGTTATAGGTCCTCTGTATGGTCGCCTGGTGTGTTTGAATTTTACGTCTCACAAACAACTAAGGTCATACGGAGACGGGACCCCGGTTTAAGGACTCATCCGAAAGTCTGGAGAAGCCCGGGATGGATTCTGCAACCCCGGGTTAACGAGGCGAGTAGCATAACCACTACACTACGGAGGCTTCTATGGTCGCCTGGAGTAGCGTAGTAGGGAGACTCGAAGGACTGTGATGATGATGGGACAATGATAAGACCCCATGCACCTCAGAACGGGGGAGTTCCATGCGCCATAGTTGCTGTGTTTAATCTTGCTGTTGGAACATCGCCCAGAGGATAGAAACATTGCTACTCCACCAGCAAGCTGGCGTAGAGGGCTGAACTGAATGATAGTGTTAGCTATCGTTGGTTTGGAGTAACTAACCCGATTGGCCCCCGCTTATCGGGGCTTGAAGGAATAGATGGGCTGCATGATGCTTCCACGCAGAGCTGAATCCGACCGCACACGAGTACTCGTAAACCGCTTAGAGGATCTAAGCCTGCCCAGGCAAAGCGGTGCGAGTCGGACCGTCCATGCTTATAAACCCTATTGGTTTCTTTGGGCGACAGGGCTTGAGATGTCATTTCATCTCAATGTCGGGTAAAAGTCTCACAAAATTGGAAGCAACGTCTCCAAAATGACATATAAAGTGTTGGCGGGGACGTAAAACCTCAACAAGTAACTAACCCGACAAAGCAGAAACCGTGTTCGTTTCACAACACTGCTATAACAGAAACCGTGTTCATTAAGGGAAATGGGTACACCTTCAGGGGAGGCAACTTCCAAAAAATTGCCTCCAAAGTCAATAGGAGTTGCAAATTCTTTTCTTTTAGAGTAGACCCCTTTTTTCAACAAGACTGGGGCTATAGAAAAGCGAACAGGAAGTCCCGAAGCTGGTCTCCCTTTGATAAGTGAGCGTGTGTTTCAGTTTTACGTCCCACCATCAGCTGAGATCATACGGAGACGGGACCTCGGTTTAAAGACTCATCCGAAAGTCTGGCGAAGCCCGGGATCGATCCTGCAATCCCTGGTTTATCAGGCGAGCAGCATAACCGCTTCTACTCTCCCTTTGATAAATGGTGGGACATGTGCCAGGTGTTCCCATTCCCCTTTAACGATTTTTCTATTTATCATATGGCGTCGCGTCTGAGAGTGTAATAACGTCATGTAATATTTCGATAATCCACTAGTGGATTAAATATGCAAATTAGCTAGATACGCCCCGTAACGTTACATGTACGACGTCCTTAGCGACGTCGCGTTTACTTATGGCGGAATATTGACATTTTTGTAAACAATCGTGAATAAAATGCGTTGAAATGTCATGTGATAAATAGAATCATGCATTCGTGCTCGTGTATTATTCAATTTATTAAACTCGTTGAGGAAAAGGGATAAAATGCTCGGCAAAGCCTCACCTTTTATCCTTTTTCCTCAACTTGTTTCATAAATTCAATAATACATGATCCTATATATAATCAATGAAATGCCGGTTAAAAAATGTGAATGTACAAAGGGACGCAAGTCAATAAATACAGATCAACATTGCTCTTTGTAGTGTTTTCCCTTTTCTATAAATTGGCTGGTTGACATCAGCGTGAATCCTCTCGCTGGGTGTCCCCATCGGGACAAGGAGGGTCCTCTTGGGCTATCAAAAAAGGCATATTAACCATCTGAAGACAAAACGGAACTAACCAAGTTGCCAGGTAGCTCTTTCTATCCAGACAGTTTTAATAATACTGGATCCACCCCGAAAAACAACGGGCACTGCTACATGTAATTATAAACAGTCTGCAGGTCAGACATAACCAAGTATAATGGCCGCAATTGGTAGCTCGCCATTTGTTCGAAATTTATTGGAACTTTCAGACCACCTGCGAGGGGATGTTTTGAGGAAAAATAAGGAAACTAATGTCCACCATTCATTACGAAAACACGCCTATATAATTTTGACCCCCTGAACCCCACTTTTATATAGTAAAACTGGGGTTTCCGGGGGTATACCTTATTTTTCTTATTTCTGCTCTAAAATATAGATTGTGGGCACTCGTTAGAGCCGCCTCGATATAGATTGTGGGTACTCGTTAGAACCGCCTCGATGAGGCGGTTCTAACGAGTGCCCACAATCTATATTTGGAGCAGAATTAAGAAAAATATCACAATTTTTCATCATAAAATATTCATTTTTTCGGCGATAAAGGTGGCAATGTATTTGTATAGGCGTGTTTGCGTAATGTTGTAGGCCAAACTCTGCACTGTATAAAGTGGGATGTTTATTAAATGGCGGACTGGTTAACACGATTAATAGTCTTTAAATAAATGAAGAGAAGTGAAGGAGGTCCCGGCATTACATGTAAGAGTAAACGACTGCAAAGTTGCAATCAATGTAGTGTTTATTTTCTTTTATCGATAGTGGACTGCTTATTCATGAAGTACCGTTTCATCTGTTCAGAAACAGAACATATAGTGGATCTTACACAAGTGGTCATTCCATATTAATTCATGAAACGAGCTTTTTGCGAATTTAATAAATTTCATATGAAAAGACCACGAGTGTAAGATTATGTTCATCATATAACAACGGATTTTGTTGCCGAATATACTAGTTGTCACGGACGGCGTCATGACGTTAAGCGTCAGTTACATGTGTGGTCATATAACAATCTTATATGGGTCAGTGTGAGGGGTGGATGGAAAAAATCCGTTCCAAGGGTCACTGTCCGGCATCACGAGGCTTGCCGAGTGATGCCGGACAGTGATCCCGAGGGACGGATTTTTCTATCCACCCCTCACACCCATATTGGATTCTTTTTCTTGCATAACTTCCATTTCTTAAAGCGGATTTTTAATGCTGCAGTCACTTCGGTTACCAACGTCCGCCATATTGCGTTGACACTGCAGGAATGTTAAGTGACGTTGCTGTGAAGTCAACCTTAACGACGGCGCATACGAGGTGCATTTATCAAACACGCGATTATAATCGATTTTGGGTCGGAACACCAGGGTCAGAACATAAATTTCTATCCCAGGGTAAAATCACGGATTTCCTTGTCTGGTGTGCAAGAATATATTTTCTATAACATGACAATATCCACTTGATAACAGTTTGATTTTGGTTTTACGGCCCTTTCAAGATTATTTCACTCATATCGAGCCGATCGTTAATTCATAGGTTGGCGGAAAACAGAGTACCCAGAGAAAAAACCCTGGCATTCCGTTGCAGAACATGGCGTCTCACATATTACCCGAGCCAGGATCTTATATGATTTAAATATTAATTATTTTGCAGCACATGGAAATTACAGCCTACTGCGCATGCGTATGTACTGCGACGTCTGATTGGATGACGTCGAAAATTTGCGATAGTATATTTATATGTTATTGACTTTATGTTGTGAAATATTCGGCACGAGCTTGCGTGTGCGTCTCCGCCATATGAACGAGTGGCGAATACATTTGTATTTCACAATATAAAGTCAATAACCTTTTTTATTATAGCAAGCACAGCTCGCGATGCGCAAAGCGCATCGCGAACGAAGTGAGCTCTACGGTAGAGAATCTGACCAAGAAAATTAACATACAGCCCTACATACTTTAAAGCTTAGATCGATCTGACCATTAATATATATGACTGTAAGAGTGAAATTTAAGCCATCTATGTCAGCGTTCAAGATTTTTTTTTCCACAGCCCACCAGTGCTGTCAGCGCTTTGATTCTAACTCTGGTTTGCATGTTGAGCTTGTGTTAATACGGGTCCAAAGGATGGGATCCTTGTGATCAGTCTGTACGTTTTCCTAGTGAGACACATGGTTTGGTTTGTTTCTCTTAAGGGAATCTGGGCGCCAAAACGACGAGGGCTCTGTATCCAATATTTTACGGTAGCGATACCCGTAATCATAACTGAGTAAATCTGGATTAGAATACCCGTTAATGAGCATTTTGATCGGGATCTACACAGTGTGTCACCTTTCTTTATAATTTTGACTTATTAGATATATAGTAGACAAACTTGTTGATAATATTTTCATAGTATTTAAGTATTCTGTGGTAACAGTATTGGTCCAAACAAGCGTTTGTGTATTTTCTTACCGTCTAGTCGACTGCTTTATTCATTCATTTTGTACCCGATTTCACAAAACGTATATTGGCAAACAGTGCAGGCCCAGATCAGACGTCACAGAACGCAGCGTCTGGCCGGGGCCTGTTCTCTTTGCAAGAATTTCAGTCATTAAAACAAAAACAAAAAAAAAAAATTGATATCCCTAAACTCCTGCCATATATAAGGAGATTTCATTTGTCACCAAATCGGTTAATATTAAGGTTCGCTGCTCTGATAGCAAAACTACATATTTTACACTTGAATGGATGTATATTTGTCCACTATCCTCGATTTCTGGCCTTGTATTTCGTTTCGGCAAGGCACAGTCATGGGATCGTGTACAGATGCCTTAGTTTAAATGGCTGGTGTTGCCAGTGGCCTTGTTTGATCAATAAGGCCAAGTCAATCCAGCCTAGATCAGAAGCCCTAACGTACTCGTAATATTGCTTTCATTCTTACAAATAGTGTGCCAAACAATAAACAGCGAAAACTCTAACACGGATAGTTTGTTAACCATGGCTAATTCGAGCTTGTTCTGGAGTCACTAGTGAATTCTTCCAATACCTCCAGACATCCATAAGTTTCGGAGTTTTACGAAGATTTACCTGATTTCTTCGGTAAAATGTATCTTGTGTGTACTCATTAGAATCGCCTCACTGAGGCGATTCAAATAGGAACACACAACATACCTTTATGTTATTGAAGATCGTTAAGATATTAAAGTGATCCACATTATGCTTCATAACCTGAAACTATGATAAAACCTCAGCAATTCGAACTACTATTTCAAGCAACTTTTCTTGGTCACAAAGGTATTCTAGGTATCGAAGTTCGACTGTATTTAATTACATTTCCAGTATAATGTCTTTTTTTTAATTTATTCATGAATCATCTCACATAAATATAACGAAGGACGTATCAATACAACCTATGATTATGAGCATACAAGCATTAGCTTTCACCATTTTCTAAAATATTATCAGTAATCTTTTTTTTTCCAACTATTACTATCACTACTACTGCTGATAATACTAATATAATAGCTATAAAAATAACAGCAAGAAATATGTAACGGAGTAGGTGTTGAAAGCTTGCACTTCCAGACATACATAGCTATTTCTTATAAGCAGTACCGTACAATTTTATAAAAAGGTATCAATATCAATAAATCTTCCATTTAAATTGTACCAGATGTCAGCCTACAGGGTATCAAGACGGTGCACCCTCAAACAACCACTCCGCCCCACATCTCCTTATCTGTTCAGTCAGCTATTCAAGCATATCACGAAACATGTCTATATAAATATTGTCCCTTGAAACACCCACCATTATAGAGTAAGCAGAGATTTACAAGGGCATATATTATTATTCAAACGAGGTGGTACAGACGAGTGCCGATAATCTACACCCCAAGCCGTAACACTAATGAAATTTAGCTTTTTATCTATATGTGTTTTTTCGGGGGTAACATTTTTATTATATTTATATAGGCATGCCTACGAAATAAGCTCATATTCCAGCTCTAGTTTTATTGTACTGTGTAGCTCACATCATATACATGGTATTATAATCATGTGAGGGTTTCAAATTTTCTACAGAAATACTAAAAAAAAATATAATAATAATAATAATAATAATAATAATAATAATAAAACAACCATATATCTTCCCTTCAAGCTATTAACTTTTACTACAAGCATTATTGGACCCGGTTCCCGTCACCATTTCTCCTGCCTACCTCCCCCAGCTTCTCTTTGCGTAAAAAAAAAAAAAAAAACAAGCTAGTAGATAAACTTCCAAGTGTTTGGCTCACTTTGTTTATAAAATGCCCAGATATATAAAATATTTGCCAATTCACCATTCACTAAACAGAGTTATCTTCAATCTTGCTCCTCAGTACTATTGAAGAACTCATCAAGACAGTCATGCTTCCACTGAAAAGTAGTTGTATAATGGGCCCCATATAGAGAAAAAGTTACCGATATTATTATTTATAAAACCTATATATTTTTCACACTGAAATTTCCTTTTAAGCTGCGAAATGAATACATCCAGGTTGAGTTCGTCGTTTACAAATTTATTTTTGTAAATGTATTGCTTTGCTAAAACCGAAATTAATGACAATAGTTTATTTTTATTTTGGTTTGAGAAAATGATGGCTTTACTACTTAAATCGAAGTTCAGATTTGTGCGCGCAAGTATCCATACTCTCAAAAGCTGCCAAAATCTATTAACTTTTTCACATTCTGTAAATAGATGCAGGATAGTTTCCGCCTGATTCGCACAGTATGAACATTGATTTTCATCTATTTTCTTTATTCTGTGTAAAAAGGATTTAGTAACTAAAATTTTATTTGTAAGTTTAAACTGGAAATCTTTTAGCGTCGCTTCTTTGAGATCTTTGACCACTAAGTTATAACACATTAAATCATCCGATGAGATATTTCCTAATTCTCGTTCCCATTTATTTGAAAAGATAATTTCTTTAGTCCCAACCATTATGTCATAAAACCTCCTGCAACCTTTCTTGTCTTTTATTAAGTTTCGTGTATATATACTGCATGTTGTATTATAAGCATTCATAATGCAAAACGGTTTATTTTCATTAATCGTATTTTTCCACTGATTAGGAATTTTAGCTATTAATGCTTGGTAATCTAAAAAGGTCCCCCTTACCCCATAAACAGCTTTGAATCTTTCAAAACTATAGATATCACCATTATGATCTACTAAATCTGACATAAGTCGAACACCTTTATTGAACCAATAATTATTATAGAACATCAGACCATGTGTCAATTTACTGTTATACCAAATTGGGGTATCCAAAATCTCTTTAATATTTTCTATTTTAAGTTTATTACAATAAGTACACCAACTTAGAAGTAAATCTTTCCAGAACGGGTTATCAATATCCCTATGAGTTTGGATAGCATATCCATGACCAGAACTTAGTAACAACATAAAATTTATATTAGATAATGTATACCAAGCATTATTTTCTGTATTTTGTATAATTCTACGTATCCATGAAATTTTCAATGCTTTTATAAAGTACGAGATATTAATCATTCGAAGTCCACCTTCTCTATAGTTCTTAACTATTATATCACGTTTAATTCTGTCTGGCCCATTATTCCATAAAAATTTAAAAAAAATTCGGTTTATCTGCTTGATGAGATCGTCTGGAGGATTGGGAAGTGCTAAAAATAAATGAGTGAATTTAGCCAAGGCTAGAGATTTTATAATTGTTATACGACCTATTAATGTCAACCTTCTTTTTGCCCATTGTTTACAAATATTTTCAGCTTTATTCAGAACTTCGTGGTAATTCAAGTCCCAAACATCATTAACATTAATTGAAAAATTAACGCCAAGTACTTTAAACGGGCCTTGATTCCAGTCGAGATTGAATTCACGACATTGGCGTGTAACCGAATTACTCAAACACTCCAATCCAAATAGCACGTGTTTTTTCAACATTGATCTTAAGTCCTGACAAAAAATAAAACTGATTTAAAACATTTAAAGTCTCCCTTAAAGACCTTTCTGAACCGTCCAGGAAAATCTGAGTATCATCGGCATATTGGCTTAGTTTAAAAACCTTGTTATCAATATTGATGCCTCGTATTTCTTGATTATTCCTTATCATCTGGCCCAATATTTCAGCAGCCAAAACAAATAGGTAAGGAGATATTGGGTCCCCTTGTCTGCATCCTCTGTTCAGACTAAAACTTTCAGACATAAAGCCATTCTGTATGATACAGGATTCAGAACCTTTTTGAAAAATTCTTACCCATTTTCTGATTGAGGGTCCAAAATTATAGTACTTTAAAGTTTTATCAATAAATTTCCAAGAAACTGTATCAAATGCTTTTTCAAAGTCAATCGATAATATCAGACCTGGGAGATTTTGTTTTTGTGTTTCAAATAAAACATCGTAAATCATTCTTATATTTTCGCCTATATATCTACCTGATAAAAATCCCTTTTGGTCTTCATGAATAAGTTTATTTAAAACATTTTTTATTCTATTTGCTATAACCGCAGAAGCCATTTTATAGATTACATTAAGCAATGAAATAGGACGCCAGTTTTTAAGGGTTTGTCTACATTTATTTGGTTTTGGAATACAGGTTATGACACCTTGTTTTTGAGTTATAGATAGATTTCCACATCTATAACCATAATTAAGAGATCTTAAAACAAAATAGCCTAAATCTATCCAAAAAAATTTAAAAAATTCAACAGTAAATCCATCTTGACCGGGACTTTTCCCATTCTTCATAGTTTTCAGAGTTTCACCTAGTTCACTGAAAGTAATTTCGCCTTCAAGTTGATCTGAATCAAGGTCAGAAAGTTTATTGTCGTTTTCTCCCAGAATATGTTCAATATCTTCGTCATTTAACTGTTCATTTTCATTATATAAATTACAATAGAATTGTTTCTGACAGTTTAAAATATCATTAGTATCTGTGTATTCTACCCCTTCCTCAATTAATTTGTTAATTACTTTACTGGTAAAGTTTCTATTCTCAAGATTAAAGAAATAATTTGTAGGCTTTTCTCCCAAGTCTTGGTATCGGCACCTTGATCGTAACATTACCCCATCTATTTTATCTTTTCTTATATTTAATATATAATGTCTTATGTAAACCTGTAGAAAACAATATGTACTCCATACTTCCATGAACGCATCGAGTTACATGATTTTCGGTGACGTCAAGGGCAAGTGACGTCAGCCAAAACCATGGTTCTCTACGGGCGTTGGTGACGACAACGCTGTTCCAACAGCGTGCTTATGTTTTTCAGTTTTAAAAGTTTGTTTTAATAGTATTTGTTCGCCAGGTCATTAGGGATAAAGAATGTAAATATGTATATAAAAAACTTAACTTAATTTTTGCTTTTCATGGGGGTATGAACGACGGCGGATCGATGGCAAAGTCACGCGATCCGCTGCGTTCATGCTAGCATGAACACCGAAAAAAAAAATAATAATGTCTCAAATAAATCGATGACGCTAACGTTAACTGACACTGTAAAAACATCCGTGGTGTGGCGGCTTAGTAACCCATCCGCCTATTAACCAGGGGGTCGTGGTTCGATCCCGAGCTCCACCAGACTTTCGGATGAGGCTCCAATCCGTAGGCTCGTCTCCATATGATCTTTGTTATTGGTGGGACGTAAAACCCAAACAAATACACACATTACTGTCACTGTTTTGCTACTTGCACCCTTACTAGCAACAAAACTCAAAGGTGTCGGCTTAAAATAAAATAAAATAAAATAAATAAATAAATAGATCTGCTTCTACACACAGCCTCTTAAAGCATATGCCCAAAGTCAGAGAGATATGCCTTTGAAAGCAATAATTTATATCTCACTCACCACTCTGTGTTCAGAAGCCTCCGTGGTGCAGTGGTTACGCTACTCGCCTTGTAAACCAGGGATCGCAGGATCGATCCCGGGCTTCGCCAGACTTTCGGATGAGTCTTTAAACCGAGGTCCCGTCTCCGTATGACCTTAGCTGTTGGTGGGACGTAAAACTAAAACTCACTCACTCACCACTCTGTGTTAATCATATTCCATTCATATTTTGTATTGTGTGGCGGTAACATGTCTGTATACATTTAAAACTGCATTTGCTCGTGCAAAGCATTATTTGTCTAGACCTATTTGTATTTCACACTTCGATTATGTGAATGGAAAATGTATAGTAAATAGTATTTCTTAGCTCTGTGGGATATCGTTGTGGCTATTCTCTTTCTTTCAAATCAAGGTCGATATTAATATTTATATTAATATTTTTGGACGGTCTTTTTTTTTATTTTTATTTTTTTTTTATTTTTACACCGAAGCTGGTGCGACGTTGCCTATGCGTTGTGTGTCTGCTGAGATTTGATAACTTGGGACAGGTATCTCTTTCTTTTTCTGTACTTCCTGTTTTGATGTGATTTTATGCTGACTCGTTCAGTAATCAACTTTCATGTATTTCTTCACTTATTTTTTGTATGTATATATCATGACGAGCCGTTTAAATTTGATCTACTGATTGATTGGTTGACTGATTGGTTGATTGATTCATCGATCGATCGATCGATTGACTGATTGATTGATTGAGATAATTGTTGAGGGAGGTTTTCTCATGACGGTGCCCTCTATAGTCACATATAAAGCATTGCTTTATGTACTCCATTTGTTTTAACATATAACAAAAACAATTTTTGTTTCAACTACACTATATTAACCCTTGTCTTGATGTTTACGACAACCCCCATCTTAGCAAACAGTGTAGATCCCGATCAGATGGCTTCTGAAACAGCCATTTGATCGGTATCTACACTGTTAGGCATTCAGTTTATGCAATTGTAGCAATAAATTACATCAAATAATTTGATTGGTTGATAGACAGAAATGGGTGTGCCTTAGGTGAATATTCAGCAAGATAAGGGTTAATGCTATTTATGTCGATGATTCTCAAGCGGCAAAACCATCTCTGACTGTATTGTGTTTGTTTAAACTAAGCTTTTTTATGTTTGTTGGTTTGTCTGTCTATGTATGTGTGTGAGTAGAAACTGTGGTAGAGATGTTGAAACAGGTTTACTGTGTGAATTATTACATGTTAGATCAAATTTTGTGAAGGTTCCCTCACTGCTGCTCTATGTAAAACGCAATATGATATTATTACCCAATGGGCAATTCACTCGAATGTTATCGAGCAGCAATAGGGGCATTCTTTTCATTGACACATACAGTTATCTGTCGACGAATTCCGGCTCAACAAATAAATTTCCGCTTTTTTGCATATTGTATGGTTAACATGTTCTGTGTACTTTGTTTAGCTAGCTTCATAAAAAAAATGACCAGTTTAAGTTTTACAAATTGATTCTATTATTAATGTGTATGGATATTCATTTAAATCCGGGTCCCACATTGAATGTTATAAACTCCCTTGATATTGTTCATTTGAATACAAGGAGCATTAGAAACAAGATTGATTATCTGTCAAATCTAGTTGAATCATTTCATATTGCTTGTTTTAGCGAAACGCATCTCGATACAAATTTTGATTCAGATAATTTGAAATTGATAGGTTTTGATGAACCTTTAAGGAAGGATAGAACTCGAAATGGGGGTGGTCTTATTGTGTATGTGTCATCTTTATTAAAGTACACTCGAAGAAGCGATCTGGAAAATCAACACATTGAAACAATTTGGTTAGAAATACGTCTTAAAGAAATAAAATTATTACTGTGTTGTTTATATAGGAGCGATTTTACAGCTTCTCAGTCACTCTTTATCACTGAAATTCAAAATTCGATAGAAACCGCTCTAGATGATACGCAATATGTCGTTCTAGTCGGCGATATTAATATAGACTTTTCTAATTTATCAAATAGTCAACTTAGGGATTGTATGTCTCTCTTCAATTTAAGAAACGTGATTAGTGAGCCAACGCGTGTTACCGTAAATTCATCAACATTGGTAGATCCAGTTATAGTTACCGATGCATGTACAGTTTTAGATTCTGGAACAATGGATGTTGACGAATATATAAGTGACCATAAAGCAACTTATGCATCAATTCAAATTAAATTAAATCTTTCGAATTCTTACTACAGAGAAGTTTGGGATTTCAAGAATGCTGATTTTGCATTGCTTAATAATAAGATAGAAGCATTTAACTGGGATAGCATTATTAACGACACTTGTCCAATTGATCAAGCTTGTGTAAAATTTACGGATTATTTTCTCAAATTCTGTAAAGAATGTATCCCTTGTCGTAATGTTTTGATAAGACAAAATGATAGACCGTGGTTTAACTCTGAACTGAGATATAATATTCGATTACGTGATAGGTTAAGGAAACGATATTTTAAAACGGGACACAACGCACATCGCACATTATATAAACAACAGAGAAATAAAGTAAATAACATGAAAAAATATGCAAAGCAAACATTCATTGATAAGGTTGACGATTTTCTTTTGAACCATGAATCAGCAAATTCTAATAAAACTTTTTGGCAAGTTATGGGGCGCTTTATGGGGAAAAAAGGGACATCAGTTACAATACCACCATTAAAAAAGAGCGATGCTTCTTATGCATACACCGAGTCTGAAAAGGCTGAGGAGCTTAACTCCTATTTTGTGTCTATCTCAACAGTAGATGATGTACATACAGAATTACCGTTCTTTGGGAATCGCTCAGATGTAGAATTTTCACAATTTCAGATTTTACAATCGGAAGTAATTGATGCTTTGAAAATATTGAAATTAAATAAAGCAACAGGGCCTGATGGTATAAGCAACAGAATGTTAAAATCAACTTGTTATACTATATGCGTACCATTGACCAAATTGTTTAATTTGTCTTTACGTTCTAGCTCCTATCCTGAACTATGGAAAATTTCGCACGTAATGCCACTCTTTAAAAAAGGAGACAAGGCATTAACAAGTAACTATAGGCCAGTATCGTTGACCAGTAATGTTAGTAAAACGTTCGAGCGTATTATCTTTAAACACATGCACAACCACCTAACAGAAAATAACTTATTCTATAAATATCAGTCAGGTTTTCTTCCGGGCCATTCCACAGTCCATCACTTAATTGAACTGACACATAAGGCTTGTTTATCTCTAGAGAATCACGAATCAAATTGTCAAATATTTTGCGATATATCTAAGGCATTTGATAGAGTTTGGCACAGGGGTCTGTTACATAAATTAGAAAAATATGGTTTCAAGGGCAGTCTTTTACTATGGCTTAAAAGTTATTTAATGGAAAGAAGACAAAAAGTTTTTGTAAACGGATCTTTATCTAATGAAAAGGAAACAAACGCAGGCGTACCTCAAGGATCGGTTCTTGGGCCATTATTATTTTTAGTTTACATAAATGATATTGCTGATGAATTAACTGGTAATGCTCGACTTTATGCTGATGACACCTCTCTTAGTTATTCATCATCTGACTTAGCAGAAATCGAAGCAATACTAAATAGCGATCTTGTAAAATTAAATGATTGGGCGGTCAAATGGCTTATAAGTTTTAACCCAACAAAAACTGAAATTATGCTTATTTCCAATATTTTTCACGACTACGACCTAAGTCTTTACTATGACAGCACTCGGCTAAACAGGGTTGAAAATCACAAACATCTAGGTATATATTTATCCGCAAATAATAAATGGACTTAACATATAGATTCTGTCGTAGACGCAGCCTCAAAGCAAGTCTCATACCTAAGAAAGCTTAAATATCAGTTAAAGAAACATACACTAGATAAATTGTATTGCACTTATATACGGCCTGTTTTAGAATACGCCTCAGAAGTTTGGGACGGGTGCACTATTAACGACGCAAACCGCTTAGAGCAAGTGCAACTAAATGCCGCTCGCATCGTGACTGGGCTTCCAATATTTGCTTCACTTCGATCTCTATATTATGAAACTGGATGGGAAAACTTGGCAGAAAGAAGAAAAAGACGAAAGCTTATACTTATGTATAAAATTGTAAACCACGATGTTCCATCATATCTCTCTGATCTTTTGCCTAACAGAGTAAATGAACTTAGCACTTATAATCTCAGAACAGGAAATAACTTTGAAGTACCATTTACACGTTTATGTTCTTACGAATCATCGTTTTTTTCATCAACATTGAAGTTATGGAACGATTTAGATACAAATATACGCTCCCTGCCGACGGTTCTGCAATTTAAATCAAACATTAAAAATATTCCATATTAAATAGCAGACTACACATCCATAGGCGAGCGAAAATATAATATAATCCTTACTAGAATCAGACACAGATGCAGTAGCCTAAAGGCAGATCTTTTCAATGTAAATATAGTCTCAAATCCGGAATGTAGCTGCGGGTTCCCGCATGAAACAGCCGAACATTTCTTTTTCGAATGTGGCCTTTACACTGAGCAACGTAACAGAATGATGCATAGCTTTAATCCACAAGTGATAAACAACTTCTCCGATATAACTTCAGGATCCCCAATTTACGATGTTGACACCAATAAAAGGATAATCCAGTCAGTTGTTAGATACATAAAGGAGACAAATAAATTTGACTAACTTATGCAGTTGCCATTTTCTACTTAAACCATCCACGTGATCAAGTGCCGGGATTAATTAATCGAATGATACATCGCTGTTTGTCGATCAGTTGAAAGTAGACAAATCACTCGCGCTACGAGCTCGTGATCTGATCGGCTTTACAACTGACCTTCAAAGCAGTGATTTATCACTCAATAAACCAATAAATCACTGACAGAGCTGACCTATTTCTTAAAATCTATTTCTTAAGTCCTATGATATTGATTACTTTTATAGCATCTCATCAACACCTCTACCACAGACAATGTGCGAGTGATTGTATGCATGGACGTATGAGAGGATACTTAAGATACAATTTATTGCTTTAGCCATTGTACCTGATAAAATGAGTTGCTAAACTGTATTAGGGAGAGGACTATCTAACGTTGTATATAACTTGTGTCCAATCCCTTTGATTTATTTTGCAATAAAATATGTTTAATCTAATCTAATCTAATCTAATCTGACCATTTTTCTTCCATCTGTCTTCCGGAAATTGTTTAATGGGGCGAAAACGAGGCTGACAGTCTGGTAATCCGTGTTTTCAGAACATTCGGATGATGTTCAGAGTTTTACCGAAGACAAGTCTAGCGTATGACAACAAATGAACAGAAACGGACCTAATAAACAACGGACTTGCAAAAACAACAAAAATCCCGAAGTGCTTAATTTTCATTATTTATCCGACCTTTGAATGTTTAATCCAGCTGGGCACCGCCATATTGAAAGTACTTTTATTGTACTATAAAATAATGTACATAATGAGGTGTACCTAAAACAAGCAGCTAGCAAAATGTACTTACAGAAGTATCTGAACAGAATAGAATAGAATAGAGCTTACAACATCATAGGTAATAAAATGGCTAAATGTGACCAAATCAGTGTATGAACATAGATAGATAATACCCACAATAATGCTGATCTATCTATCTATCTATCTGTCTGATTTGTTTGATTTGAGGTTTTACGTCCCCATCAACACTGTAAAGGTCATTTTGGAGATGTTGTTTCCAATTTTGTGGGACTTTTATCCGACATTGAGATGAAATGACATCTCAAGCCCTGACGCCCAATGAAACCAATAGGGTTTATAAGCATGCACGGGCCGACTCGCACCACTTTGCCTGGGCAGGCTTACATGTAGATCCCCTAAGCGGTTTACCACCAGTACTCGTGTGCGGGTCGGTTTCAGCTCTGCATGGAAGCATCATGCAGCCTATCTTTTTCTTCAAGCCCCGATGGGCGGGGGCCGGCTGTCTGTATGTCTGTTTGTCTGTCTGTCTGTCTAATCTTATCTTATCCTATCTATCAAAGGGTGTTAGCTGAAATAAAGGGAAAGGTGAGTTTGTACAGTGTTAGTATAGTTAAAAGATAAAAATAGAGATTGGTCTTTAAAGGAGAAGCATGAACCCCCAGGCAAACAGCACTACTAAACTGGATTTTTATTAACATGCGGGTGCAGGGGCAACACCCACCTAAATGAGCCTTTTCCAGGTAACTGGCTTGATGCACGCATGATCTCACACCAGATCTCGAGGTTTGTCTATGATGAGGGTCGGTAGCAGAGAGCTTCCACTCTCTGCAATCTCTCCGTCAGCTGCTTCAATATCGTCTTAGGGCCCCCAAGGCCCTTGCTTTTCATCTACCTGTATGTCACAGCCAGCCTCGAATGCACTGTTGGAGTGTTTCACATGTCCATACCAGCGGAGCCTTCTCTCATTCAGGATAAGGTCAGGTCCTCAATGGACATTGCAGATCTGTCTGATCATTGACATGTCATTCCGCTGCAGAGACGCTGGAGGTTTGGCTTTATCAATGGCCAAGTGTCACTAGCATGGAACACCGCACTCGCACAAGAGCTTTACACACGGCAACGTGTCTTGAACGAGACGTGATGGGAAGAGAGAACTGGTAGCCGTTCCTTGATTTTCTTCCAGGCTGTTTCACGTGATGTGGTCGAAAGTTCACAGCCATCCGTTGTTGAGAGTATGTCTCCTAGGTAGCAAAAGGAAGCTACCTCACCTCTAGCTTGCCAGGTCCACCTTGGACTTCCCTATACGGTATCAGACCCAAAAATATTCTGCAAATTTTAGCATACCCAAAAAATATTCCCAAACTATACTGGTATAGACTTGTCTTCTGTGAAGAAAACGTGTTTTCACTAATTTTTGCCTATAATGATTGTATTTGGTAACAAAAGAGCTTAAAACAGGTCCTAACAGTATAGCTCTGTAATAACTATAACGCAACTGAATGTTTGTGCAGCAAGGAAAACAAAAACATAATTAAATCAGCTTCTGAGATGGGTGATATAATGTGTCAACAACACGCATTAAGCATTTAAAGCCAAATACACCAAAGATATTTGATAGTCCCCCTACAAAAAAAATATCTGCTAAATGGCCAGACCCATAAAAATACCAGGTTCTTCCTACCCCCAAAACCCCCACACAAAAAATGCTAAAAGATACAATTGTGACCCCCCCCCCCCCCAACTCACCGAAAAAAATAGTCCCAGCATATGTAGCAGGCAACGTTCATAGTACCCCCTGGGTCTGCCGTCTAAGGGGCGTGTAGTTCTTTGGCACTGTGTACACCGATAATCAGGGTTCTCTGTCAAGCCCATTAGCCCACTGGATTTCTTGTGCTCCCAGAACATGCAGCCATTGCGAAATGTATTGCCCACTCCAGTGTGACATACAACACATGGGAACTCACCTGGACTCTGCAGTGGGTCTAGGCCAGTACCACAGATGCAGGGGATCTAGGCCAGTACCATAGACCATGATTTTCATCTTTCCGACATTATCTCTCAGCCCTTTCTCCTCTATTGCTCCTTTCCAAGTGAAGCGCCTCCTGGCACTTTCCTCAAGCGATTCAGCTATGATGACAAGGTCATCAGCATACAGGTCCTCCCAGGGGACTCCAGAGTGGAACTTGTGTGTCATTGCCTTCACTTCTGTTTTTCCAGCACACTGATGAAAAGCAGTGGGCTGAGAACAGAGCCTTGATGAACACGGACACGGTTCCCCACATTAGCATACATGTACACCCCCTCGACCGGTTGCAAAATCCAGTTGTCCACTCCAAGTTTGCAGTGCCAACCAGATAATCTTCCAGAGTACTTGATTAAATGCCTTCTCCTGGTCTATGAAAGCCATGTAGAGTCTCTTGTTGGCACATTATTGCAGTTGGAAAACTTTATTGAGGAGACCAGGAGATTTGGGTCTTCCAAAACAAAGGAAAACTAAAAATCAGCACATTTTTTTTTCTGCATCCCAGTATCTTAATTCTTTGTTTGTTGTTGTTGTTATTTTTTTTTTTCAGAAAATACATTTGAAAACAAACCATTTGTGGAAATATACAGGAGATGCATTTACCTCTTTCTAGCCTGTAACGGCTTAAAATCAGTGCCCTGATCCAAAATATTCCATACTGTTTTGGTTACCACAGCAGACTGAACGTAAATCAGAATTAAAAATGTAAGAAAGCCAAAAATTCAAAGACAACGTCTCCTACCATATTCTTTACGGGCCTCCATGGCCTAGTGGTTAAGAGCGCTGACTCTTGATCATTAGGTCTCTCACCGCTGTGGTTTGAGCCTCGCTTGGGTTACATGTGAGATGCCAAGTTCTGCAACGGAAGGTCGGGTGGTTTTTCTCCAGGTACCCCGGTTTTCGCCCACCTCTGATTAACGATCGACTCGATATAAGTGAAATAATCTTGAAAGGGCCGTAAAACCTAAAAAAAAAAAAAAAAAACTACCATATTCTAGTTCTGATGTAACTGTGGTGTTACCAGCTTTGATGGCTCAGTGGTGGGGTGTCCGCTTTGGGATGAGGTTGTAGGTCTCGATCCCCGGCTATGTCATGCATTTGATGTTACTTGTTTCTGAAAGATATCAGAATCAGATATCTTTCAGATATGTTAAGTTAAATAAAGTTTTTATCCTTATCACTGTTTATGAGCTACTATGCTTTGTTATTACAGCATCAGTTTCGTAGAATTATTTAGTTCCATAGACTCGTGTATGCTACGCTGTGCTCGCTCTTAGGCTAAGCCTATTTACATATTATACCCAAAATTGGAACTGTCTGTTAGAATTCAGGACTGCCTAGCATAGAACTCTGAGTGTAAAATCAATTTATATATCTTTAACTTGAAAATAGTGTTTCACAATTTTGAAATTGAAAATAATGCAGCCCGCTAAATGTCTTTCTACAAATTGTAAAACCAAGCCCAATGGCGCCAATGTGAAGATTACGTTAACGTTTGTGGATGTGACGTCATTAAAAACATTGACGTTTCCCAACGCAGGACGCCATTTTTCCGAAGTATCCGTTTTATTTCTTTCAGAGTACTCCTGATTTTGTGAGAGAATTTTTTAAAGTCTTTACAGATTGCAGGTGGGTCATATTTGCTAACATGAAATACGCTTCATGTTGTTTGTCACAGCCGATATTTGTTTTCTTTTACGTTCTGTCAGTCAATCGCACGACAAGATGGCTGCCGATTTTTAAGATTCAAAACTAAGAAATTTGAAAGTAGTCCTGTTATGCACGAGACTGCTTATCTCCGGGCAATATGAACTTGACTACGGGCAATATGGAGAAATATTGACCGGTAACTTCTGTAGAAAGTAAACGGGACATTTTCTTGGTATATAATAATTATGGTTATTGACTTTATATTGTGAAATATTCGGCACGAGTTCATATGGCGAAGGACGCACGAGCTTGCGAGTGCGTCTTCGCCATATGAACGAGTACCGAATATTTCACAATATGAAGTCAATAACCTTTTTATTATATACCCAAAACTTGAACTGTCTACTAGAATTCAGCATTTCCTGGAATAGAAAACTGAACGTAAAATCAGATTTTATATCTTAAGTGGTTTGAAATGTAAAACAGTGAAGGCCGTTAAGTGTCTCCATACACGTTGAAAACCACGCCCAATGGCGCCAAAGCGGAGACGACGCTATCGTTGGTGGATGTGACGTCATTAAAAACATTGACGTTTCCCAAAGCAGGACGCCATTTTTTCCGAAGCGTCGGTTATGTTTCTTTCAATATACTCCTTATTTCTTAGAAGAAAGTATTGAAAATTTAAACAGATTGCAAGAAGGTCATATTGAGCAGCATAAAATGCGCGTTATGCACTTTGTCAGAACCTATATTCGTTTTGTTTTGCGTTCTTTCTGTCGATGCGTACGACAAGATGGCTGCCGATGTTTCATCTTGAATTACATTGATTTTAAAGTAGTCCTGTTATGCACGAGACTGCTTATCTCCGGGCAATATGAACTTAACTACGGGCAATATGGAAAAATAATGACCGGTAACTTCTGTACATAGTAAACGGGACATTTTCTGGGTATATAATAATCTGAGATATACTGTCGGAAATCCGACGTCATAACGTAACGTCGATTTTTCATTGGCTCGCAGCTCGCAGCGTTTGTCGCTTTGTGCAAAATAGTGCAATTCTTTATAAAACAACCGAATAAGTCCATGCCGTGAACCGAAAATCAAACGTTGTGGTATGCCACTTGATAAGATGTCCGGGTTTCGAACGGGAGACCGACAAAGGGTCATGCCAGCCTTTGATTACGTGCCTTTGCTTACGTGCCATGTAGTGCAACCCTTGAGATAACTTAATGCAAAAAGTTTTATTGTCCGGGTTTCGAACGGGAGACCAACAAAGGGCCATGCCAGCCTTTGCTTACGTGCCTTTGCTTACGTGCCATGTAGTGCAACCCTTGAGATAAACTTAATGCAAGAAGTTTTATGTCAGCACGAATTATTGAAGCAATTTTTTGTAAGTTTTCGCTTAGAACGAGATCCTTTGGTGCATACTCTGGGTATGCAAGCCCTCATTCATCATTTAGATGTAAAAACTTTGATCAGTCCATGTACAGTAAAGGGTTTTTTTTGTTTGTTTTTTTCCCTGAGTCTGAGATACTGAGTCTGTCGTCTGTCACAGTTGGCCATTACATCCGTTAGGTGGTTCGCTAAATTTAGAAAAAAAAACAAAAAAACAACAACAATGGATGAGTTCTTAAAAGTTTATAATACAATCTGTAAAAGAGGTGTTCTTAAATGTATACCTCTGAGTCCCAAAGCTTTGAACCCTTCTGCAGTTTTTTTGGTATTTACCACAGAGGAGGGAAGACTATTCCACTGAGGAATAGTCCTGGGAAAGGAATTCTTAAGGGCATCGCTATGGGCCTGATACCTACAATATTGACAGTTGTTAAGTTTATTTTGATGCCCTTCTTTGAGTTGAACTAGCCACAGGGGTTAAGTATTTGTCTTTATTAAGAGACACTGTATCAGAGTGTATCTCACGACGTGCATCCCGCAATGACCAATCCAGCTCATCAAGCACATCACCAACAATACTTTTGTTCCGCCATCTCCCGCAGGTCCATCGAGCAGCAGTCCTCTGAAGCTTCTCAACCTGTTGAATCTTGAGTTGTAACATGGGGATGCCAAACAGGTGATGCATACTCAAATTGAGTTCGAACCAATGCAACATCCTTGGTCTGCCTAGGCGCAAGCCAAGTTACGTCTAAGAAATCCTAATGTCATAGTTGCTTTCAATGTAATCTCCGAAATGTGTTGATCACAATCGAAATTGTCGATGATGGTGATGCAAAGATATTTTGCGGATTGAACCTGCTCCGGTGTTTTAATATGCGTGTCTCGTGGGTGCCGTGACAACTTCATTGAATGGCATTTGGCCACATCGGCCCCCGCCCATCGGGGCTTGAAGAAATAGATGGGTTGCATGATGCTTCCACGCAGAGCTGACACCAACCCATACACGAGTAACTGGTAAACCGCTTAGAGGATCTAAGCCTGCCCAGGCAAAGTGGTGTGAGTCGGACCGTCCATGCTTATAAACCCTATAGGTTTCATTGGGCAACAGGGCTTGAGATGTCATTTCATCTCAACGTCGGGTAAAAGTCCCACATAAATGGAAGAAACGTCTCCAAAATGACCTTTACAGTGTTGACGGGGGCGATAAACCTCAAAACAAACAAACAAAAAACATTTTGCCACATTGAACTTCATTTGCCAGCCTATACACATACATTGAAAATTTTACCGCCGAACAAAACGAAAATTTAAAGATGAAGAATTGTTATACACACGTAGTTTTCTTATTTCTGCTCAACTCACCAAGGCGGTTCTAACTAGTACCCACAATCTAAAATAAGAAAAATAACAACCCATCCAGGAAAAAGATAGTTATTAACCAGACACGCAAAAAACTTTTTGACCACTAAGTACGACCTTGACATTGAAGGTACGGACCATGGTTTTTCGCCCGACACATCGCCTCTGGAATTAATGCCGATTTTATTCAAGTATGGTGCAGATATTGTTGACGATATATTCAAGATTTGCTTACTCTAACATAACAAATCATAATATGTAATTAGAAATCGTTGAATGGATTGTATTATTTAGTAGAAAATGACAATTTGGGGAGGATAATTCTTTTCTTCACAGTTCTATCGCAGTTTAAAATTTCGAAAATTCCCGTTGTGTCCTAATGATTACGGTCCGCAGTATCCCTTCGGTTACAATAGACCAGGTGTGTGACGTCACGGGATTTCGCTCTCTTAGGCATTTGCTTGCCTTAAAAACCTGTTATATTCCATTCTTGTAACAATGAGCCATTTATATGATGCTAGCGATTGCCTGGTGGTTTAAATCGACATATAATCTAATCTAAAAGCTTCTCTCCAGGTGATGGGGTGATAGACTCGTGGGAACTAGAGCGTGTTTTGGAGCTGCCGCGATGATGTGGGAGCTACTCCGTATGAAAATTTAGGCATCACTCCTTCACTGTACATGAACTGATAAAATGTTTTACATCTAAATGATGAATTGGGGCGTCAAAATATCTCGTTCTAAGCGAAAATTTACGAAACAGTTGCATCATTCATTCGTGGTGACATAAAGCTAGAGTCAACGAACCCTGTGTTCAATTTTGTTACGGTCGCCTACGTTTGGCAACGATTTTTTCAATATTTCTTTCGGCCTGCTTAGAACATATAGAGAGGAAAATCATATTCACATGGAATAGCATCGCCGAAATGTTATATTACTATCTCATTCTTAAGTAGCCTCCGTGGTGTAGTGGTTATGCTACCCGCCTTGTAAACCAGGGATCGCAGGATCGATCCTGGACTTTTCCAGACTTTTGTAGATGTCTTTAAACCGAGATCCCGTGTCCGTATGACCTTAGCTGTTGGTGAGACGTAAACTTCAAACACTCACTCACTCACGTTCTCTCTCATTCTTCGACAATAAATTAAAACACACTTAAAAGCGTACCTACCTTTGTTTACACTTTTAAGGTATTAGGAACTATCGCGAGAGTTCCCGGAAGTGTCGCGGGAACAAAATTTCGTTAACGCGATTTCGCGATAGCTCCCTTGATGTCCCCCGCTCAGGAACTATATTCAAGTCTTCACTCAGAGACAATCGACCGACCGGTGCTATTAGTACTTTGATCATCATTGTACGGTCTCAGTTGTTATCATTCATCTGTATTCAATATTTGCGTTTCTTGTCGTCCCAGCGGTGATCAGAGTTTTCAGATGTGACAAATGCAGATTAATTATTTATACGTGTCCTAAGATATAGGCAAAGCAAAGGGCCACATCTTGGCAATATTTTTGTCTACGCATGAGAAATAGTCCTCAAAATTTTCCTCTTTTTTTCATTTTTTTTTTTTAACTTCTCCGTCAAAACAAATTAGGTCACTTTGGAGACATTGCTTCAAATTTTGTGGGACTTTTACCTGGCATTCAGTTGAAATGACATCTCAAGCCCTGCCGCCCAATGTAACCGATAGGGCTTATATGGCATATTTGTTTGTTTTGTTTTTTCATATGGGCATGTCCGTCCAACCCTCATGGCTAGACGCATAGTGCCTTGCATGAAACTACCTCAGCGCCTCAACTATTTCGTTTGTTTGATTTGATGTTTAACGTCCCCGTCAACACTGTAAAGGTCATTTTGGAGACATTGCTTCCAATTTTGTGGGACTTTTACCCGACATTGAGATGAAATGACATCTCAAGCCCTGTCCCCCATTGAAACCAATAGGGTTTCCTGGACAGGCTTAGATCCCCTTAGCGGTTTACCAGTACTAGTGTGCGGGCCGGATTCATCTCTGCGTGGAAGCATCATGCAGCCCATATATTTCTTCAAGCCCCTATGGGCGGGGGCTCAGCGCCTCAACTAAATGACTGTGAGCTGCAAAGGCTCTGGCGAGGCTGCGCATATGCGCAGCCTCGCCAGAGCCTTCGCTGCTCGACTATGTGATAAGTATGCTTTTTCTAACTTGCTGACATTTTTATTTCATTGTCTAAAATAACTAAAACAACAAGACTCGCGTTTCCTAATTCCGTTTAGAACCGTTGATTGCTGTGAACTCGGACCATTTCAAGCGAAATTGCGCAGTAGGTGACATAATTTATTTATTTATTTATTTTTATTCTTTTTTCGTATTGCTCTTTTAAATAAGATAAGGTTTTTGGGTATTTTACATGTATATGAATCGATGACGATTTACATGAAATTTCAAGCCTTGTTTCTAAATAAGGTTTGACATTTAATGTGTTCAATAAAATATCGAGCCTTATTTTCTTCTAAAGATTAGAAAAAAATATCGGAAAATATTCAGTGTTTGGAACATTATTTTCCCTGAAAGAATACGATTAGATAAATAAATAAATAAATAAATAAAAAAACTGAAACATGAAACTACGGTAGACGATTCACACGAGATGTCAAAGCTTATTTTCTATAACAAATTACATGTAAAAAAACACTATTTAAAATATTGTGCGTTAAGTTACACGTATTATTGGAGTCTAAGTAATGCCGTCGAAAAGTAGACAGGACTGATGTTATTCTCTGCCAGGAGTAGTTTTCCTTCATGTAATTATTTCCCTTTAGCGATCAACAAGTAGTCCAGTAAGAATGGAGCTTGTCAACGTTGGAATGACAGAGGTGGTAACCTATGGAGCGCCTAGACTGCCTTATAGCCGCATATAATACTTTATGCGGTAGTTTGATTATAATATGGGGTAGTTTTATTATAATATGCGGTAGTTTGATTATAATATACAGTCGAATTATAAGTATATGCAGTGCAAGTGTTTATATGTGCAGAAGGTCCTCTGTAAAACGTGGTAGTTTTGTTATTATATTCGGTTAATTTGTTCAAATATGAAGTGTGTTTATTATTATATAAGGATGTTGATTTATTATATGCATTTAATTTCTTATTATGTGCAGCTCAATAACTGATATATTTGATAGTATTCGTTAGATGCAGTGGTTTCGATATTGTTTGCAGAGGTTGTGTTATTATATGCGACTCTTTTGTTATAATATGAAGTGATGCTGTAAGTATACGTGGTATTAGGTTTATTATATGCAAAATATGCGTTTACATATCCAGCTGTTCCTCCTCCATATGTGGTATTTTTTTTCATTATATTTGGTCCATTCGTCAATACATGGTGTGAATTTATTTCTACATTTGGATATTACATACAGTATGCAGCTGTTTCTTTATTCTATGCCGTGCAGCTGTAGGTATATTTGGCCGTATGATCCAATATATAATTATTGCCATGTATCATTTACGTTAGAAATCGCCTCCATTACGGAAATTAACGAAGCGGATATTTTGTTAAGGTAGCAGAACACAGTTTCCAGCCTGTGCACATGGGGAAATTTCTTCATATGTAAGGGTAGGGATCAAATTCAGTGCGTAAATAATGTTTGGCAATTATGAAAGCAATATCTTGAATTCAGTGTATTGTTCTTGTGTCATTGTGGAGAAATATGAATTAATTCATGGTCACATGACCTGGATATCAAGGGATGTAACTGAAAATACGAAACTACTGCTATGGGATATTCATCGCTACAGTTCCTGTTTAAAATAGTGTCCTGACTTCATTTGGATATTGCTAAAAAAGTAAACGGCTGGCAGGGGTCATTTTCTAGCTTCCCCCCCCCCTTACATTTTGGTAGGTGTACAATAGAGTTGAATGCTGACAATAGTCCTTGCAACTGCAGTGCGCTGCCAGGGCTCCCTTGAAAACAGCGGAAAATGGTAGAAGTAGGTGGGGTAGGATTTGTTTACATAGCCACTACATTGGCTGTACAGTGTACAAGCTATAGAAACCAGCAATGCGGAGATAACACAAAAGAGAAGGGTTGCAAAGTGTACTATTTGTTACGGCTCAAAAATCTTCGTCTGCTGCGCGCCATAGTCTCGCCGACAGCTTGGAATAGCGGTTTGCTACTTAAAGGACAACAATACGCATCACCTTTAAAATGGCCGCCATGGATGAAATATTAACTCGACTCGGTTTGAGCGGTCTTTGTGACTCTTTCGAGGCAGAAAAAGTCTCTCCAGACATCGTAGGAAAGTTCTCCGTCTCAGAATTTCAACAGCTAGGTGTGACGAGTCGGGGAGACATCATGGCATTGCGCAATGCATTTATACATTACGGTGGAAGACAGCCTCAAAGGGTAAATCAGGTACGTGTCAACTGCCATTGAAATATCAGGAAAATGCACCTAATCATTGCCCTACAGTGGAGGGATTCATGCAGTGTGTGAAATGATTTTATTCTTTATACCCTACAACACAGCTGTGGCGATCAAGTGTGTAGTGTTTAATAATGCTGTGAAACATCGAAGACGCCAGTGCTTTACCATTCCATGAAATATAGAAATATGTCTTTACCTGCAAGGAAGGCCAACTCGAGTTCAAGTTCGCCATGAGTTCGCACACATGTTGCACGGATCGGGCCTCCGTGGCCTAGTGGATAAGAGCGCTGACTCTTAGTCATTAGGTCTCTCACCGCCGTAGGTTCGAGCCTCGCTCGGGCCACGTGTGAGACGCCAAGTTCTGCAACGGAAGGTCAGGTGGTTTTTCTCCGGGTACTCCGGTTTTCGCCCACCTCTGATTAACAATCGGCTCGATATGAGTGAAATAATCTTGAAAGGGCCGTAAAACCCAAACCAAAAAAAAAAAAAAAAAAAAAAAAAAAAAAAAAAACATGTTGCGCGACATTCGCGCGATATTCGCACGATGTTCGGACAATGAAATTGCGAACATTTATCACCAATTGCGATCGTCGTGCGACTGTCGCTCGAAGGTCGTCGAGTACCCACAATCTATGTTTTTGAGCAGAAATAAGAATCCAAGCACTAAGAATACTGGTGGGTCGATCGTCTCTGAATGTAAGTAGGGAAAATAGTCCTGAGCTGAGAATCGAACTGTTCGTTTACCTTTAAGCAAACATAGTAGAACTGTTCAGACATCGCGATTATGTAGATTCTGATTGCTTATACCCAAGTGCACGAGCACAGTCCACCCGCTCCCTCCCATCGGGGCTTGAATAAATAGATTGACTGCATGATGCTTCCACGCAGAGCTGAGCGTCCCATAACATTGCAAGTAACGTATCCAAGTGACCTATACAGTGTTGACGGGGACGTTAAACTTTAAATCAAACAAACGAGCACAGTCCAGAATTTTCCTCTTTACACTGCGCTCTAGCGTCTTAGGGTAGTACACGATTTATCTGACATTGTAAGCTGTTTAATGGTTTTCAGCGCAAACTGCACATAGATCGTTTATCAGGTTAGCACGTCCGTGAAATAATTACCCCATTTAAACAGAAAAGTGGGGTCTGCGAGGTAAGTATTATTTTCCTCATTTTTGCTCAAAAACATAGGTTGTAGGTGCTCGTTAGAACCGCCTCTATGTTTGAAGTAGTCAAAGTGCAGAACTAAGAAAAATAATAAAACTAGATTTTCATATAAAAATGCTTTTGTTTGTTTGATTTGAGGTTTAACGTCTCCGTCGACACTGTATAGGTCATTTTGGAGGCGTTGCTTCCAATTTTGTGGGACTTTTACCCGACAATAAGATGAAATGACGTCTAAAGACCTGTCGCACAATGAAACCAATAGGGTTCACTACAGCTGGTGTCTGGGAATGCGTGGCGGCCGTAAAAAGTCTCCCTGCCCTACATCATAGTGTAGTTTATCTTTTCTTGTCCTTTGGGATCATTGATTCCATTGTGGAATTTTGAAAATATTTTAGGGTCACTAATGAGGCCTAATTGGCCGAAACTAGCTAGTCTGGCCCAGAAAGCATGTACACTCTATATTTTTCAGTTCTGCGATGTATTCCTTGCTTCCAAAGGATAACCCTTTCTAGAACATTTTTGACGTCACTACAGCTGGCGTCTAGGAATATGTGGCGACCGTAAAATGTCCCCCTGCCCTACATCATAGTGTAGTTTATATTTTCTTGTCCTTTGGGATCATTGATTATTGGGGAATTTTGAAAATATTTTAGGGTCACTGATGAGGCCTTATTGGCCGAAACTAGCTAGTCTGGCCCAGAAAGAATGTTCACTCTATATTTTACTGTTTTGTGGTGTATTCCTTGCTTCCAATGGATAACCCTTTCTAGAACATATTTGACGTCACTACAGCTGGTGTCTGGGAATGTGTGGCGGCCGTAAAAAGTCTCCCTGCCCTACATCATAGTGTAGTTTATATTTTCTTGTCCTTTGGGATCATTGATTCCATTGTGGAATTTGGAAATATTTTAGGGTCACTGATGCGGCCTAATTGGCCGAAACTAGCTAGTCAGGCCCAGAAAGCATGTACACTCTATATTTTACAGTTCTGCGGTGTATTCCTTGCTTCCAAAGGATAACCCTTTCTAGAACATATTTATAAGCATGGGCGGTCCGACTCGCACCGCTTTGATCTGGCAGGCTTAGATCCTCTAAGCGGGTTACCAGTACTTGTGTGCGGGCCGGTTTCAGCTCTGCCTGGAAGCATCATGCAGCCCATCTACTTCTTCAAGACCCGATAGGCGGGGGCTTCCTCTAAACAGAAAAGTGGGGTTTACGAGGTAAGTATTATTTTCCTTATTTTTATTCAAAAACATCGATTGAGGGTACTCGTTAGAACCGCCTCAGTGAGGCGGTTCTAACGAGTACCGACAATCTATGTTTGAAATAGTCAAAGTGTAGAAATAAGAAAAATAATAAAAATATATTTTCATATAAAAATGCTAGTTCGGCAGATAGGAGGGACCTCGTTTTTGCGCACGGGTTTGATATCAAATGATACCTCGTTCGCAACAAGCTAAAAGGTGAATTCGGGCATATGCAGTCAGCGGACTCTAAATTGAGTCAGCGTACCTCCTAAGTTATAGTAGAGCCTTCTCAATCTCAATGGGTGTGGCGGTCAGGTGAGGTAAAGGTGATGTGTATCTTGCGTCACTAGGGCGTCCAACTGATATTGGCTTACAGTTGGGCAAGGCCTGCTGTCCTTGCATTGGGTAAGGGTAGGTGGGGGGGGGTTCTTCTGCTTCCCAACACTGCCATTCACTTTCCTCTTTCTTCCCTGTCCCTCACTTTCATCTCCTCTTCTAACTCTTCTATCCCGGCCCCCCGCCCATAGGGGCTTGAAGAAATATTTGGACTGCATGATGCTTCCACGCTGGGCTGAATCCGGCCCGCACACTAGTACTGGTAAACCGCTTAGAGGATCTAAGCCTGTCGAGGAACCGCGGTGAGGGGCGGACCATCCATGCTAATACACCCTATTGGTTTCATTGGGCGACAGGGCTTGAGAAGTCATTTCATCTCAATGTCGGGTACGAGCCCCACAAAATTCGAAGCAACGTCTCCAAAATGTCCTTTACAGTGTTGACTGGGACGTTAAACCTCAAATCAACCAACCAACCAACCTCTTCTATCTCTTTTCTCCCATTCTCTGGGAGACGACGCAAAATGACCCACAAGGGTTGGCGTGTCGTTAAACCTCAATCAATCAATCAATCAATCAATCAATCAATCAATCATCAATCAATCAACCAATCAATGTGTATGAAGAAGCCTAGGGTTATGAGACGTCCATAAGGCGCACAGCGAAGACTCAGATCGACCTGCGCAGGCTGGTCTGAGTCTTCGCTTTGCGACATGTGAGCCGCGTCACCAATAAAAATTAACAAGTAACAGCTTTACCAAGGACAGGTTCGAGTATTTTTTGTCTACTTTGTTAGCATGAAATACAAGACTTTTACTGGTTTAGCGAAATTCAAGACAATTATAGCAGCCTACATAGGGGCAATAGATCCCTCAGTGACGTCAGTGCTTCGATTTTTCAAAAGCAGCACAGAAGCATAATGTAAGGCGTAATTCAAGTTAACATATGACGCAAAGAGATGTAATTTGAAACTTTTTGTGTTTAGGTCGTTAGTTTTTCATAACAAACTTCAGTCTGGCACATTCTCCAGTTACTTTTTTTTTTTATTATTTATTCTTTATTTCAGAAATTACATCGTACAAGCATATACAACTTTACATACCTTATACAATACATACTATACACATTTAAGGGAAACACCCACAAAAACCAACTGTCACTTTAATATATTGCCTTTGATGAGGCGAACACTCCGGCACACATCCCATGACAATCGGTTGAGCGGTCTCGAAACTATGACCCTCTGAAACATTTCACAATTGCTGTCTATGAGGGCCGCCATTTTGTTAATCTGGTCACGTGACCAAAATAGTAAAATAATAATTTACAGCATACTTTTCAGATTTTGTACTTAAAAACAGTAAATTATCATCGCATTGAATAAATGGAATGCATACTGAACTATTTATTGCTGTTTTATTGCACGAGAATCGCTGTAATTCAAAGTTTTCCAATTGTGAGTTTATGACATTTTACTCACAGCCTGGTTCTGGCCAAACAAAACCAGAATTTGTGAAATGTTCAAAAGGTCACAACTTCCCAACCACCCAGTCAACCCCCACAAAACCCGTACCAAAATGTCTGTCTCCTCAAAACCTTTGTTCTGAAGCGAAAGTTAATTTTTGTGGTTGTTTTCCTTTAATGTAACAAATCTATAATTTGTACATGTTAAACGTTTAACTAAAGGAATCAATCAAGGCATTTGGGATTTTGTAACTTAATTTTGTTTTACTGATTTTCAGTGGTATGCTTTTACAATACAATTTCGGAAACATTTTTGAAAAAAAGAAAGGAAAAAATATATACAAAAAAAGAAACAATGGAAGAAAAAAAAAAAGGGGGGGGCGGGGGAAAGGAGAGGAAGAGAAGATCTTTCTGCTGCCTTTAGTATGCTGCCAAATTTATCCAAGAAATTAATCTAGTAAAGCGATCATAGTATTCCATTTCCTATTAAACTGGGTAATCTTATCTTTCATAAAATAGATTTGTTTCTCAATGTTTAGTTTCTGCTTTAGGTACGATATAAAATGCACGAACAATATTGGAGTTTGCTGACATTTGTTTTTAAATATAAAGTACTTTCCCAGCAGTATGATATAATTTTGTACTTGAGTTTTTAGCTCATTACAATTTACAGTAATACCAAAGGTTATAATCTTTTGGTTAAGAATAATATCAAAACTATGATCTTTTAAGAATTTTGATACTTCTGTCCAAAATTGTTGAACGAATAAACATTCCCAAAAGAGGTGGTTAAGTGTTTCTATTTCCATTGTGCAAAATTCACACAGTGTGGATACGGCAAGGTTACATTTCATCAGAAATTTATTTGTTGGTATAATTCGCATCAAGACCTTATATTGAAAGTTTTGAAGTTTTATGTCTTTTGATGTTTTTAACATGTTTGTATATATACATTTCCAGTTTAAAGTACTATCACTAAATTGATTTGTCCACTTTACTTCAGATTTTATTTCTATCTTTGCTTTGTTTTTCATTAAAAGGTGATAAACATATTTATTTGTTTGCTTAGATTTTATCACTTGACTTATTGTTGTAGGTGTTTCGGGGATATGTATATTTTCGTTTTTGATAGATGTTTTCCATATTTTTGGTATGCTGCATATAAGTGTAAAGTATCTTAGATAGTCACGATCTGGTAAATTGTAGATATCCATTAATCTATCAAAGGAATAAATTTTATTTGCCGAGTCATTGTATATATGTTTAAATTGTTTAATGCCATTCTGGTACCAATTAAGATATACCAGTGTCTTTCCATCGGCTTTTATATGGGTATTATTCCATATTATTTCTATAGTTCAGTATCGCAGTTTTGTTGTTGCAGGAACACCATGCAAGAAGGATATCTTTTAAAAATTTGTTATTTTGTGCAAATGTCTCTACGTCCTTTTCAGTAAAATTACATTCGAATAGTAGTTTCCCGCCAAATGCATTCAATCTTTTTAGGTATAATTTATTTAGTATTCCATTTATGTCTGATTCGATTATACGTTTTATCCATGTTACTTTGAGAGATTTAATAAATATTTCCAGATCGATCATTTTTAAACCCCCATTTTCATAGTCATTAGTTAAAATATCCCTTTTGATTTTTTCTGGCTTGCCGTTCCATATAAACTCATACATTAGTTTCTTGATTCGATTTATTGTTGGTTTTGATGGGTTTGGTAGTGAGGTTAAAACATATATAAGTTTTGGGAGTGCGTAGTTTTTGATTACTGTAATTTTCCCCATTAGTGTTAATTTACGATGGTGCCACTGTTTTAGACATGCTTCAAAAAGTTTTATTTTAGATTCTAAATTACTTTGGAAAGTGATGTTTTTGTCATTGTTAAATGTCATACCAAGTGAACTTGCTTCGGATGAACTCCACTGAAATTTTCGCTTTTTTAAATAAACAGTTTCATTTTTTACCATGCTTCCGATTCGCAGAACTTGACATTTCTTTGCATTAAGATTTAAACCGGATATTAATGCAAAATCGTCTAGTACACCAATAAGCGTTTCAAATGATTTTAGCGAGCCATCTAGAATAAACGATGCGTCATCTGCAAAAAGCGACCTCTTGAATTCCTGGTTTAAGTAGTATATGCCTTTAATATCTTCACAAGTACTCACTTTATGTGACAGAAGTTCGATACACATGATAAAGAGATATGGCGATAAGGGGCATCCCTGCCGTACGCCACGTTTAATGGGAACGAAACTAGACAAGAAACCGTTGTTTGAAACGCAGCTTTTTGCATCTGTATAAAACAAAGTTATCCATTGTATAAAAGTTTCACCAAAATTAAAATGTTTTAAACACTTTATTATGTAAGAGCGATTTATACTATCAAAGGCTTTCTCAAAGTCTGAGAAAAAGATAAGACCTGGTTTATTTTCTTCATTTACGTTTTCTATGATTTCCAACACAAGCCTTATATTTTCTCCAATATATCTACCCTTGATAAAACCGGTTTGTGAATCGTCTATTATTTTGGTTAGCACAGGCTTAATACGATTAGCAATTGCTTTTGTTGCTATTTTGTAGTCAACATTTAATAAACTTATAGGTCTCCAGTTATCGAGATTTGTAATATCTTTATTATCTTTTGGTAGAAGTGTAATTATGCTCTGTTTTTGTAGTTCAGTTAATGATCCCATTTCAAAGGAGTAATTGATTGAGTTTATAAAGTACTGCTTTAAATTATTCCAGAACAGTTTGTAAAATTCAACTGTTAGGCCATCTGACCCCGGACTTTTATTATTTTTCATGTCTTTTAGAGCTTTTGCGCATTCTATTTCTGTAAGTTGTCCTTCACAAAATTCTTTATCTGTCTCCTCAAGTTTATCTATGGCGTTATTAAAAAAGTCAAATCGTGACTCTTGTGTTTCTCTTTGGTCGTATAGTCTTCTGTAGTAAGTTTCCGTTTCATGCATTATATCGCTTTGATTTGTATTTATACTATTATTAATCAGTAATCTTGATATAACTTTTCTTTCAGATCTCTTTTTCTCTAAACTTGCAAAATATGCCGTGTTTCTTTCACTGTATTCAGCTATATTAGCTTTCGATCGAAGAATTAAACCATTCAATTTGTTGTCTGTTAAAGTTTCTAGTTCAGTGTTTTTCTCATTTAAATCAGTATGCAGAGCTTCAGTTGTATGCGCATCAGTGCTTTCCGATAAAGATTTAGTCAACTGGCATATTTCATTTTTAAGTATTTTTTCTCTTTCATTTGCATGTTTCTTTTTCTTGGTTGCATATTTTATGGTTTCATTTCTAACAGTCCCCTTTATTATTTCCCATAGTGTATTTGGATTCGATCCATGATTTATCATCGCAATTTCATGTATACTTTTCTTTATAATTTCTTGAAATTCTATGTCCAGTAGTAAACTATTATTTAATTTAAAATAGCCTGGTCCTCGACTTATGTTCATGACATCAATATTTAAAATCACAGGGCTATGATCTGATTTATAGCTTAGACTGTGTTTGCATGAAGTAACCGAATTTTTCAAATTATCTGATATTAAAAAATAATCTAGCCGACAAAATATTGGTGGTTTATGAGATGAATGCCAAGTAAATTTCCTTGTGTTCGGATGCGTCTCCCGCCAAATATCCATTAATTTAAATGATTCTGTTATATCTTTAATCTTATTCCTGCATGATTTATGGGATTCAGTTTTGCCATTTCGTTTATCTAGTAATTCATTTAAAACTGTATTAAAGTCTCCTCCAATAATAAAATCTTTTTCTTCGTTTTCTTGCAAAAATTCTTCCAATCTTTTAAAAAGGGTGACATCGTCGTTGTTGGGCCCATATAAATTTACTATAGTTACTTCTTTACCATTTATTTTTAAATCCAAAGCTTGTATTCTACCATCTATTATGTTTGTGTATTTCAAAATTGTATACGAAAAATTTGGATTTATAAGTATTCCAATGCCTTCACTGTTATTGCTATGTCCGGAGTAAAACGCGTCATTGTTCCACTCGCCCTTCCAAATATCATGTGTACCTACTCCTGAGTGAGTTTCTTGCAGCAAACATACTGATATATTGTTTGTTTTAATCCATGCGAATATTTGTTCACGCTTTATTTTTTTACCCAGACCTCTAACATTATATGAACATATGGAAATATTCATTGGGTATGAAAAGGAGTGACAAAATGTATCCTAAATATCTGAAGGCAGCAGAAAGAGTAAAAAAGAAAAAAGAAAAGAAAATCATTTTCTTTGTCCATGTAGAGTGGGGGAGGGCCCTGATGATGCAGACATAAAGAACACTGACAGGGTATAAAGTATAGGTGCAATCATGGACAATTTCAAGGAAAACATTTTGGTTATCTGAAAAACAAAGTAATAATTAATAACCGTAATGTTTAATTTGAATGTTTTTTTAATACTGCCTATAAGAGTACTGTCGGACTTCAATGGCTCGAACATCTTTGGGACTTCGAAAAAACTTTAAGGCCGGGTTAGATCGAGTCACTGAGGGTTACCTCCAGGAGGTAGAATGGTAATAAGTTTGGGACTTTTCTTCGGTGTTCTGTATTCTAAGTATATCTCAAATGCATGCTGCGTGCACCCACTAGATTCGCCTCACGATTGCGACTCTAATGAGTTCACACAGCACCCATTTGTAGTCGACGAAAATACAGTCAAAAAAAGGAGTGGAGGCAATGATTATGGATCTGTCAAGCAAGCAACCTGTCCTAAGCAAGCATGCAAGTACTTCCCGGAAAAGTCCAATGCAGTAATAATCACCTGCGTTTAGCAAGCACCTGTCATAAGCAAGCACATTTTAAATATCCCTGAGGTGCTTGCTTAACACAGATTGGACCGTATCCTTAATCCCTCCCACTATTCCCTTTGTAGAGAAATTCCCTAGAACGTGTTCGACTCAGCCGTGGCAAAAGAGCCCTCGGTGTTTCGAGCCATCGAAGTTCTACTGTAAAAAGAAGTATAAATTGACCAAGCTATAAGATCAGTATGTAGTACGCAATTTTGTACAATAAACAAACGTTCTATGCAAGAAGTAACACGCCCAAAATTGTTTGAGGCAGCCGAAGTGATGTAGAATATGTTTACTGGTAAATGCGGGATTTGGGGATACCGCAGGTACACCATTGTGGATGTTCCTAACAAAGAGACTCACTACTCAAAATTTTTGGATGATGAAAAGATTGGTTGATAGAGAAAGGACAATGTTATCACACAGAACAGTTGCATTTAACGCTTTTCGGCCCTTGTAAACCGGTTATTACAAACAACGTAGGTCCAGAGATGTACCATAAAGGATCGTTTCATCAGGATCGACACTGTTTGTCATCATGTAAATGATATTTAGGAATAATGGGCCTATCCGAATTCAATGATGGGAGGGCCCATTTCAGGATTTCATGGACGAAAAGGTCAAATTGAATACAATACATTAAAAAGAGCGACAAAATTAAAATTGTACTTGTGGTATTCTATAGTGATTTCCCGATACATGTATATGCATTAATTCTTGTAAAAACCATACATATAAGCATTTATTTAAGAATATATACATATGTACTTAAATGCAACCGGTGTGTGTGTGTGTGCGCATGTATGTGTGCGTGCGAGCGTATGTTTGTATTTCTAGATTAAAATAAGCATGACTAAATTCCAGATGTCACACGCGTGCACGCATGCATCATACTTATGAATATAAGAGTATGCACGCGCGCATGCTGTTTACATCAATTTATGCATGTATTTAGCATGGAACAAGAATGTATGTATGTATGTATGTATGTATGTATGTATGTATGTATGTATGTATGTATGTATGTATGTATGTATGTATATATGTATGTATGTGCACACGTACGTGCGTATGTGTGTTTTTCTAGATGTAGATATACCTGTTCAAAAGTCCAGATGCCACGTGCCTGCAGGCGTGCAAACGTATATTTTAATACAAAGGTGTGCATGCGCGCACGCGAACCCGCATGCAGCCAAAATGTTTCACACGTACACACAGGCACGAATGCACGCACAACATCTGCCCGCCCGCACGTATGTATACAAGCACGCTCCCGTGCACGCATGCACACACGCTCACGTTCATGTATTCACGAACGCGCCCGCGCATGGCTCAGCACATGTCCCGGTACTGGAGAAGCACGCAGCGCCCACATGCACGAAGGTACATACGCATATAATAATGTCAATGAATATCACCATATATTATATACATCGTATTCTTTCAAAACAAGGGACAAGGTATCGAAAGTTTGGTTTTCTGTCATTAGAACACTATTTATGTCAAAAGAGTGCTAAACAGATACATGTTCGCACAACCCATTTCTTGTTTAAGTGGATATAAAAGATTTCCACGACGCTTCGTATATGCGCAGCTTCGTCGGAACCCTTTTACAACCACTTTTGACTAACCTTCGTTTGTTCGACTTCGACCTGGTTCCATTTACGGTGTCACTAATTATAACTGGTTTAGTGCAGCCTAGTCAGTATATTAATCAAGCTCCCGTATTCTTACATACCTTTAACGAAACGAAAAATAAAGGTATGTATGAAGATTGGAAGTGACATTTAATAACAGTGCACAGAGTTTAGTTTGCGACAAAAGATCATCGCCCCCGCCCATTGGGGCTTGGTGATTTGGCTGCATGGTGCTTCCAAGCAGAACTGAAACTGACCACACATAAGTACTGGTAAACAAACTGTTTAGACGGATTAAGCCTGCCCAGGTAAAGTAGTGTGAGTCAGACCGCCCAATGCATACAAGCTTTTTGGTTTAATTGGGCGACAGGGCTTGAGACGTCATTTCATCTCAATATCGGGCAAAAGTCCCACAAAGTTGGAAGGAGCATCACAAAAATGACCAAAATAATGTTGACGGGGACGTTAGACACCAATTCAAAACAAAAACAGACACAGCAACAAATTATCTTGAGCGATCATCGGTTTATGCACTCCTTATTGCTTCGCTTTTGCCAATGCAAAAGGTGAGCAAGGAGAGCATACGTGCACTGGTAATGTCTTCTTACCAACCTCTGTATCCTCATGGCTTTGATTCTTCATTATCACTGTTTTGATATGATCAGATTAATTCGAAAAATGTTGTTGAACGAACACAGAATTTTCGGTGAGGCTAGGCACAAATGCGCCGGCCAGCAGAAATATGAATCATCGCCCACATGTTTTATTACAATATCATTGTCCGTTCGCCTGATGTTAAGAGAGAGATTTTCAACGATAACACATCGGTGTGATATACAGTGGAACCTCGACGACTCGAACAGGAACAGTTCGTTTACCCTTGCTAATTCGAGCTAGTGCCGGAGTTCCTCGGGAACAATCCCCAAAACTCCAGATATCCATAGAAAATATAGGGATTTTTGTTTTTCTTTTATTATTATCTGTGTGCACTCATAAGGATCGCCTCAATTAGGCGACTCCAACGAGAATACACAATATGCAATTATTTTATTGCCAAGCTCGTAAAATATCCTTACTCAATCCCTATTATGCTTTCATAACCTGACACTATGAGTAAACGCCATTTGTTCAAAAACTTCCCCTATCTCGAACAAATTTTTATGATCCCGAGGTATTCGAGCCATCGAAGTTCGACTGTAGTACATTTCCAGCAGGCACGCGACGCCAAAGCGACGCCGCATCAACGTCGATACAACGTCATGACGTTGCATCGGCGCCGAAACGGAGCCGCACGCACGTCGTGCGCCCGCTGGGTTCTTTCATGCATAAATGCATAAAAGGTAAATTTCTATTTTGAAAATTTGTGGTATCTCATTCACTCCCCAACCACAGGCCTCGGGTGCCCTTTATCTGTTTATATCCGATATATTGGGGCGGGTCTAACGAGCACCCACAACCCATGCCACGGGGAAGAAATAAGAAAAATTAATATAATAAAAATAAAAGCAGTGTTTCCTCCGTATACTCCAGTTTCCTCTAAACCCACTCAGCGCCAGAAACTCCTAAAGGGGTACCTTGGCAAACAGTGCAGGCCCTGATCAGACGCGTCTGATCAGGGCCCACAGCGTTTGCGAAAAATTAAGCCATTCCCCAGATAAATTAAAAAAAAAAAAAACCTAACACCCCTAAAAGTTGGAACGAACTCCTGCTATTCACAATGAGGAATTCCATTTGGTACCAAATGGGTTAAATGCGATTCTGTTTTTTTTTTCTAAGGAATTACTGTCAAAATGGCGGAAGATCAAACCCAAAACAGTGTAAAGTTGTAAACCCTGATCAGATGTCACATTGTGTGACGTTCGATTTTGGTGTACACTGTAATCGTCGGTTTTATAACATTTCACATGACTCAGTAGAATGGCAATGATGTGTATTCTAGTATGGGCCGGGTCACGGCTATGCCTCCCTTGGTTTGGGTGTATACATATGTTAAGGAAACTCACAGGGAATGATGGTAGTCTTTTTGTTTTTGAGACTTATTCATTCGCATTTTTGAAAGAAAAGCTGTTATCCCAAAGATTATTTTGCGTAGTTGTGTGATACGACACAACAACCAAAATAGTAACAATGCGTTTTACTATGTCATGACCATAGCTGTTCATGTATACCGTTCAACAAAAGGAAAGAGATAGAAAAAAAAAAAAAAAACTCGTACGTTTGTTCTAATGATGATCCCGACAGTGCGCGTGACCTGCTTTTTGCGTATTTGTTATATATAGAGGATCTTACACGAGCGGTCATTTCACATGATATTTATGAAACGAGCCTTTGGCGAGTTTCATAAATATCATATGAAATGACCACGAGTGTAAGATTCTCTTTATCATATGACCACTTTAAATTGTATTTTATCGCCTTTGATTTCACAATTTTTCTACGAAAATTGCATTGTTGACATGGACGTCGTCATGACGTTACTTAATCCCGCCAAAGTGTTATTACACGTGTGGTCGTACGATTTTTATTACACGACGTTATCCACTGCTTATCAACGACGTCATATGATAAACATGTATATTTAATGTTACTCGGATGCTTAAAGCGCTGAATCTACGTTAAAGTAACAGCACTGCATCCATGTCGTAAAACGCTGGACCAATGCTGAAACAGTAACGTTGAATCAACGTCATGTGTCTGCGAGATCTATATGTTCTCGTCTTCGGGCGCTTTCTGTTTTTCTTTTTTTTTTTAATTGTCTTTTTCAAGAATTCTCCGGCCACGGTAAATCTATCCATGACTGGTAGTCTTTGTACAAAACTTCAACTACTTTGTTAACATTACTTTTAAGTTTGTAAAAAAGTCTACCACCCTTTGACCATGCATGGTCCACTTCATCTGTCATTTTCTTTCTTAAACACGCTAGTACATGGCTATTTGTAGGTGTGAGGTCTTCGCTGACGAAGATTTTTGTGCCTTTCAGTTCTCGTCTCATTCTCAGAATTTCATCTCGTTTCATTCTGGAGTTCAGTTTCACGATTATCTGTCTTGTTTTGTCTTTTTTTCTTTTTCCCCATTCTGTGGGCAATGTCTATATGCTCCTTTTGCAGGTTCAAATCTTTGATTTTCCTATTTAGTGTCTCGATCACTATCTCTATGCTCTGCTCTGCTGTCTCAAACCCTGATTCAGATATACCACTGATTCTTAGATTATTTTTTCTACTATATTGTTCTAAGTCATTTATCTTGGCTTCTGTGTTTAAAATCTGAGCTTCCATCTGTTCAGTTAGTTTCTTATTTTCTGCTTTCTGGTTGTCTAGTTCTATCTGTTTGTCTGTTACTTTTGTTTTAAGCCCGTCTATGGTATCATTTAAATCAGTTACGGTTTTATTTAAATTGTTTACTGTTTTGTTCAGATTTTCATTTTCTTGGTCTCTTTCAAACAATCGCCCCTCTAGAATCTCGAGTCTCTTGTTCACCGATGCCAGAAAAGCATCCTTCATTTGCTGGAACACTTCTTTGATTATTGTTCGTAAGGAACCATCATCTTTTGTCATCACATTTGACAATTTTGTGTTTATTTCAGCCAGCTGTTTGGTGATCTCTGCGTTGCTGATTTCCATTTTTTCTGTTTCTTCTGTTTCTTCCTGTATGGGGTTTTTAACCTTTTTATTCTTTTCTGTCTTGTTTTTCTTTGTCTTTTTCTTTGATCTTGTCTTTTGTTCTAAATTAGGAGAGCTATAGGCCGCCCCGCTTGTATCTAGCTCGCTTAGGCTACTTCTTTCTTTTCTTTTTCGTGTGTTGTCTGCGTCAGTCTCCATAATCACCTCTAAAACATAGTGTATGCTTTCTTTCGTTGAACAGTATACTTTGAAATCTGCTCAGCGTGTCCTTTCTTGGCGTCAACTTTCAAAGCTGGGAACCATATTATAGATTTTACATGTATTTATATATAAATGGCGGTGCCCTTTCACCCCAATTTGATATTTCACATCACTCGCATCTTTATTTTCTGCACTCTCAGTTTAATAAAGTCAGAACTTTTTATCAGAAAAACGTTACCGTTTGTAAATAAATCCAAATAAATCCAATCGATCTCGGAAATTCACAATTTAACATGAAATAGTGTTTTTAGAGCTTAATCAACAAAAAAACGTATCAACATTACTGGTACCCGGGAAAAAAAAAAAAAAAGTTACTTGACGTCTCTATTTATGTCTCTTATTATAAACATTACGATTATACAGCCGTGCGACATAGTGCATTTTTTTACATCTCCAAAATGGCTACTTTTCGGATGAAAATCCATGATATTTTTCTTATTAATACTGCAAACATAGGTTATGGGGACTTGTTAGAACCGCCTCATTGAGGCGGTTCTAACGAGTACCCACAACCTATGTCTTGGTGTAAAAATAAGAAAAAATAGTGTTTACCCCCGTAAACCCCAGTTTTCTCTGTACAAACTGGGGTGTAAGGGGGTGTTCATTTCACGGACTTGTTCACGTGATGTAAAGCTTTTTGTTTGTTAAAATTTATTTTTTACGTTCCGGTAAACACTATTTTGGTCATTTTGGAGGCGTTGCTTCCATTTTTGAGGGACTTTTACCAGATATTGAGATAAAATGACATCCCAAGCCCTGTCGCCTAAACAAACCAAAGGGTTTATATGTAGGGACGGTCCGACTCGCACCGCTTTGCCTGGGGAGGCTTAGACCCTCTTAGCGGTTTACCGGTACTCATGGACGGTCGATGTTTGCTCAGCGTGGAAGCATCATGCAATCCAATCTATTTCTCCAAGCCCCGATGGGCGGCACTCTCAGATCAAGTAGTTATGGCCATAGTAAAGTAGTCGCAGGTTGACCTGCCTTTGGAATAAAAATGGTAAACCAAGTCAGGCAGTGGTGTGTATTCAACTGTAGCACAAACAGAGCTGTGATGTAGATGGTCATTTGGTCCGCTTACAAAAAACATGCGAAAGGCAATACCGAATCTCCTAAATGACCTAAATAGTGTTGACGGAGACTTTAAACCCCAATTCAATCTAATAAAACAAACAAACACCTCCGAATTGTTTTGTTGTTTGTTTGTTTGACTTGCGTACAACGTCCCCGTCAACACTATAGGTCATTTTGCTGGCCTCGGTAGCGCAGTCGGATGCGCGTCTGACTGGTGATCAGGAGGACGCGGGTTCGATACCTGCCGGGGTCGGCTACGTTCTTACGTGGAGATAGATCATGAAATCTTTTCTACGGTCATTATCTCCCTTCCGCTGATTCAAGAAGGGCAGTTGTCAGTTTATGGCGAAAGAATGTGCACTGTTCTGGTAAACCGCTTACCTATAAGCCTGCCCAGGAAAAGTGTGGAAAGGTAAACTGACGGCTCAAAAATGACCTAAAATAATATTGACAGGGTCGTTAAACTCCAATACAAACAAACAAACAAATTCCGACTCGCACCGCTTTGCCTGGGCAGGCTTATACACCACGTGAACAAGTCCGTGAAATGAATACCCCCCTAAACCCCACTTTATATAGAGAAAACTGGGGTTTACGATGGTAAACATTATTTTTTCTTATTTCTGTTCCAAGACATAGGTTGTGGGTACTCGTTAGAACCGCCGCATTGAGGCGGTTCTAACGAGCACCCACCACCTATGTTTTGAGCATTTATAAGAAAAATATCACGGTTTTTCATCAGATTATTAGCCATTTTGGAGATGCGAAAAATGCACTATGTCGCACGGGTGTATTTTCGTAATGGTCTGTTTACACGACTGCGCAGCAGCATCGCTTTTGTTTGAATCGCTTCAAGGTAAAGCGAACTGACCGCACGAGCAAATGTTCGTTCGAATTTTATATCATTTAGATCTTCTAAGCGGTTTACCAGTACTCATGTGCAGTCGGTTTCAGCTCTGTGTGGAAGCATCATGCAGCCCATCTATTTCTTCAAGCCCCTATGGGCGTGGGGCCAATCGTTTTTTGTTGACTAAGCGAATTTAACATATAGTGTCACAACACCCGAATAGCTCCGCATGCGTATACCTTCCAAATAAAGATATTCTTTGAACCAAATATGAATCGGAGCACTGATAGCACATTACCAGCCAGCAAAGAATGTCGGGCTAACTTCGGGCCGATAGCGATACGACTTCCGGCCTCCGAGGCCGTCAATCGTATCGGCTCGACGTTTGACCGCTATTTTGTGCTGGCATGGATTGGGGTCTTTGTCTCTGAGAGCAAGCTTGTAAAATTGTCATGAACGGGGGTTTCTGTAGTTAACAGTAACTTTGGTTGAATTGACAAACAGTCTACTCACGAAAAGTATAAATTACGTTTTAATCTGATATGTCATGAAAGATTATAAGCGTCTTTCGTCGGTGTGAGGGGTGGATAAGGAAATCCGTCACGAGTGTCCTAGACAACTAGTGCATGTCAAGCACGTGACAATTCTCGTTTATTATTATTATTATTATTATCATTATTATTCCCTGAATAGGTATCATTTCTGTCCCAGCGTTACTCTAGGATGTGGTGTACATGTGCAAGGAAGCTTATTTTGCATACCAAATAAGGACATCTGAATTTTAACTGGCTAAGAAATTCCCATCATATCCTCCTGGTGTCACCTACGGGTAAAGTAGTAGTAATAAAAACAAGAGGGCCATAATGGCCCTTAATTGCTTACCTGAGGCATTTAAAGCAATTTGACCTGATGATCTAGTCTCTGACACATAATTCCAAATTAACCCACATTTTAACTTAAATTTGGTCTTTTCAGGACAACCATTCTGGATAAGTTTCAAGAAGAATAAAGCAAAAATGTGGCCTCTAGAGAGAGAGAACAAGGTTTTAAAGAAATATGACCTACACTTACCATAGTAACTTGAATGACATATAATCAAGTCGACATTTGGTAAAGTGTCATGAATCACGCTAACAAGTCCGTGAAATGAACACCCCTTAAACCCCACTTTATACAGAGACAACAGTGGTTTACGGGGGGTCTACATTATTTTTCTTATTTCTGTTCCTAGACATAGGTTGTGGGTACTCGTTAGAACCGCCTCAATGAGGCGGTTCTAACGAGCACCCACAGCCTATGCTTGCTTTATAAATAAGGAAAATATCATCGATTTTCGTCAGAAAAGTAGCCATTTTGGAGATGTGAAAAAATGCACTATGTCGCACGGGTTTGTTATCGTGATGTGCAAAACTGTAACTTCTAGAGAGAAAAAAAAAGGTTTTGAAGAAAATGGGCCTTATGACCCATATAAACAGTATTTGAATCTGACATAGATCATTAAGTCGAAGTTTAACAACACTTTACCTAGGTTTTGATCCGACATAACCTAAATTCTAACTTGACAGAGACATAATCAAATTAAAAATACTTGCAAAGTTTTAGGAAGATTGAAGCAATACGTTGGTGTTTAGGTGCACGCACAAGTTTAACAAAATCCGATCTGGTGACCTAGTTTTTGATCTGAAATGACCCATATTTAAACTTGACTGAGATATCATCATGTCAAATTTCTAGAAGATTGAGATAACTGTTGCCTCTATGGTGCTCACATGATGTTAACGAAATTTGACCTAGTGACCTGGTTTTTGATCCGACATTACCCATATTCGAACTTGACCGAGATATCATCAGGTCAAATATTCAGGTCTAGGTTCATGAAGATTGGAGCAAAACTGTGGCCTCTAGGGTGCACACAAGGTCATAAGGAAATTTGACCTAGTTGTATAGTGTCTGATCGGACATGACCTATATTGAAACTTGATCGAGATATAATCAAGTCAAACATTTAAGTGAAGTTTCACGAAGATAAAGCAAAACTGTGGTCTCATCACGAAAACACGCCTATATAATTTTGACCCCCTTGAACCCCACTTTTATATTGTAAAACTGGGGTTTACAGGTGTAAACCTTATTTTTCTTATTTCTGCTCTAAAATATAGATTGTGGGTACTCGTTAGAACCGCCTCGATGAGGCGGTTCTAACGAGTATCCACAATCTATATTTTGAGCAGAAATTAGAAAAAATATCGCAATTTTTCATCTTAAAATTTTCAATTTTTCGGCGATAAATGTTACAATGAATTTGTATAGGCGTGTTTTCGTAATGTGTAGCGTGAACACAAGGCTTGACCAAACTTAGACCCAGTGACCAAGTTTTTTGATCCGACATGACCTATATTCAAACTTGATCGGGTTATCAACAAGTCAAACATTCAAGTGAAGTTTCATGAAGATCAAAGCAGAACTGTGGTCTGTAGGGTGTACACAAGTTTTTAACGATATTTGACCTATTGATCTAGCTTTTGATCCCACATGACCCATATTCGAACTTGACCGAGATATAATCAAGTCATACATTCAGGTGAAGTTTTATGAAGATTGATGCTAGGTTGTACAATTGGTTTTAGCGAAGGCCTATTTTTCTATCCGACATGACCCATATTCAAACTTGACCGAGATATTATAAAGTCAAATATTCAGGCGAAATTACATGAAGATTGTGTCACAGGGGTGGAAAAAGAACATGACTCTATCGGGACTCGAACCCCGGGCTTTTGGCATACCGTGCGAACACTCTACCGACTGAGCTACCGAGCCACGCGGTCGACCTGCTACAATTGCAGCAAAACTGTGACATCTAGGGTGCACACAAGGTTTTAACGGAATTTGATCCAGTGACCTAGTGTCTGATCCGCCCTGACCCATATTCTTTGATCAAGATATCATCAAGTCAAACATTCAGCTGAAGTTTATGAAGACTGAACAAAACGATGGCCTCTAGAGTGCACACAATATTTTAACGAAATTTTACCTAATGACCTGGTTTTTGATCCGACATAACCCATATTCGAACTTGACAGAGATATCATCAATACAAACATTCTGGTAGAGTTTCATAAAGATTAGACTAAAACTGTGACCTCTAGAGATGTTGATGACGGAAGATATACGATGCACACCGTACGACGCACGACGCACGACGGACACAGGGTGACCACAATAGCTCACCTTGAGCACTTCGTTTCGTGTTCAGGTGAGCTAAAAAAAAAACTAATGAAATACCCATTGCTTTTATAGGAGCCCCGCCAAGCGAATTTGTGTCTTCGAGCATTCCGTCATGACAAATTTTACCTGCGCATGCCCAGCCATTCAGAGGGGCCAGGGATATGGCTTTCTGTCTGAAAGTTCCTCTTGATTCACTGCTTGTATGAGCGAGCAGCGAAGGTTCTGGCGAGACTGCGCGGATGTGCAGGCTCGCCTGAACCTTCGCTGCTCGCATAGGCGATAAGTACCAAAATCGCTTGACGGGGCCCATAGGATGCAGCGTACCTCGTTGTTTAGGTTGGTGACACTGAATATGAAAATGACGTCACAGCGTTATGCGTTATGGCGGCCATAGACATTAAAATTATCTAAGCGAGTGAAACATCAAACATAGGGCATCCAATGTTACATGTATGCATAAAAAGAATCAATTATGGACGTAAGGAGCAGATGGTCCGAAGTCCGTCCCCATAAATCTATGCCGTATGATGCTAAACAGTGATCCTTGGGACGGATTTTTCTATTCTATCCCTCACCTCCATGAACAAGTTTATACTTATTACTACATGTCTATGAACTAGAATAGGAGCTATTTCTTAAAGTTTAGGTCTCTGGCAGTCTTGGGTTAAAATCACGCTAGGGTCATGCGTGGAACACAAAATTTTGCAACAGAAGCTCGGGTGTTATATCCGGGTACTCTGAGTTTCGCCCATTTCTAAGAAATGGTTGTAAAATCAAAACCGACACAAATACATTTACTACGTCCAAACAACATATTCTCACAACATGAAACACTTCCCGCCCACTGGAAGTCATCATTTATGAAGACGATTCCCCGTCTTACGACATGAAAGTCATAACAAAGGACAAAAAAAAGCTTAACTGAAAAAAATATTTCGGTGGTGGGATTCGAACCCGCGGGTCGGGCCGCTGGGGCGAAAGTCCAATGCTCTAACCACTGAGACAGTCGTCTCCCTGATGCAGTTATTATACAGTTTAATATTTCATGGCCGTTTGTTGGATAGTCAAAACTATTGCCTCGAGGCGCCGAGGACATCACGAAAACACGCCTATATAATTTTGACCCCCTTGAACCCCACTTTTATATAGTAAAACACGGGTTTCGGGCGGCGGTTCTAACGAGTGCCCACGATTTATATTTTGAGCAGAAATAAGAAAGATATCACAATTTTTCATCATAAAATTTTCATATTTTCGGCGATAACGGTGGCAATGTATTTGTGTAGGCGTGTTTTCGTAATGCGACCCCATGCACTACTGCCTGAGGCCGTAGGCCGAGGGAAATTGTGCATGTGGCCGTCCGAGGCGCCGAGGGGCAATCGTTTTGACTACCCCAACTAGTAAATGTTTACGGAAAACATCCACTGAAGACAACAAACAATATGAAGCTTAAGTCAGTGTAGACTACAATATGAAGTTTGAGTTAATAAGTGTAGACCATGATCAGTCTGCTCGGTCTGCATTGTTTTGTTTTATAGCTGCGTCGCGAGACATGCCAGACGCCATATTTTGTCGTGTTCGGCAGAAATGTCTGGTTCCCATTTCAAGTGGAAAAACTCTGAAATTCGCAAGCACATGGGAGGTTATATACATTCGAAGCAGGAAACCATAATCCACTAATTGCCCAGAGATTTTCACTAGAAACGGCAAACTCGTAAAGTAGCCAAATATAGCCTATCACTTTCCATATACAGTCGAACTTCAATGTCTCGAACACCTTTGGGACCATGAAAATCTGTTCGAGACGGGGTAATTCGAGCCAATGAGGGCTACTGCCAGGAGGCATAACGACATACTTTAGGACATCTTTTCGGTGTTCTGTAATGAAAAATGTATGCTGTGTGTACTCATTAGAATCGCCTCATCGAGGCGATTCTAATGAGTACACACAGCATACATTTGCAAGATAAAAGACGAAAATATCCTAAATTTTATTTTCCCCATTTCTTATGTAGAGAAATTCCATAGGGACTGAAGAATTGGTTCGACTCAGCCATGGAAAACGAGCCATCAGTGTTCGAGCCATCGAAGTTCTACTGTATAGTAAACCTTTAAGATATGCATTATCTATCAAGGTACATATGGGTAATTGGAGGGAGGAATTGCGGTCCGTAGTGATACATTTTCAGTGCGAGTGTGCATTTTAACACAAGAAAAGCGCATATGGTTTTTGTGATTCTACACCCTGGTCTCAGTGTCCTCTTGTAAGAGACCACCTTTGGGAAAGTTCAAAAGTTGTTTTCAGAAGTGGTCTTAAAGACCACTTTTGAACAGTTTGAAAGGTGGTCTTAGTTGAAGAATTTTACTGTAGTTTATACACTGAAATTCCGCTATTTAGACCGTATAAAACGAAGGCAAGTTATGCTTTCAAAAGCCTGTTTAGAAGGTTTCGGGTACATTTTCTTTGTTTGTCTACATCCAGTTTGCTCTAGAGGAAGACCGCCTTTGCGACTGTTCAAAAGTGGTCTAAAAGACCACTTTTGAACAGTCCCAAAGGTGGTCTTAATTTAGTACTTCAATACATGTCTTAACGTATGTGATTCTGTTTATATGAAACGCGCCGAAATTTCATATCAAAACGAATGCGAGACTCTGTTTATACGAAAACTCTCCGAAAGCTCGTTCAGTAAATTTCTACGGCATGTTTTCGAGTGTGAAATTCTGTTTATATGAAGCTTGCCGAAAGCTCGTTTCATAAATTCCCTATAAAATGTCCTCGAGTGTAAGATCCTGTTCACACTCGCCGATAGCTCATTTTATAAATAATATAGACGACTTTGTCTGTGACACTCGGTTTAAATGAGACTCGCCGAAGGCTTGTTTCATGAATTTAATATAAAATGCATGCGAGTGCATCACGTGTACAAGCCCTTGAAATAAGCACCCCTCAAAACCCCACTTTATATAGAAAAATGGGGTTTACGGGGATGTACATTATTTTTCTCATTTTTGCTCCAAGACACAGGTTTTGGGTACTTGTTAGAACCACCTCAATGAGGCGGTTCTAACGAGCACCCAGGACCTATGTTTGCAGAAGAAGTATATGGGGTGCCGCTTACTATTTAATCCATATTTATAGATATCCATAATTGGATTTTATAGATATCAATAATTCGAATTATGGATATCGATAAATCAGCCGAATAATGGATATCCATAATTCGAATTATAGATATCCATAAATCGAATTATGGATATCCATAATTCGAATTATGGATATCATTTATTCGATTTATGGATATCCATAATTCGAATTAAAGATATCCATAAATCGAATTATGGATATCCATAATTCGAATGATGGATATCATTAATTCGTTTTATGGATTTCATAAATTCCAATTATGGATATCATTAAATCACAAATGTGGATAACCAATATTCCGCTGATTTATGGATATCCATAATTCGAATTATGGATATCCATAATCGAAATATGGATATTTATAAATCGGGTTGGATTAATAATATCCATATTTCGAATTATGGATATCCATCATCCACCGCAAAAGCCTTTGGTTTTAGTCATTATTTATTGTATTTATTTGCAAAGACGAATTATGGATATCCATATAACGAATTAATGATATCCATTAATGGACCGAGTTATGGATATTCATAATTCGAATTAATGATATCCATAATTCGAATTATAGATATCCATAAATCGAATAATGGATATCCATAATTGTTTGGATATCCATAATTCGAATTATGGATATCCATCATTCGAATAGGGAATAAGTAGTAAAACGGCGCCACATAGAAATAAGGAGAGAGTGAGCGATTGTTTATTTTAACGTCTCACTAACAGCTGAGGTCATACGGAAACGGGACCTCGGTTTAAAGACTCATCCGAAAGTCTGGAGAAGACCGGGATCGATCCTGCGACCCTCGTTTACAAGGCAAGTAGCTTAACCACTACACCACCTAGGCTTCTCATAGAAATAAAGAAAATATCACGAATCAGAAAAGTACCAATGTTGGAGATGTGGAAAATGTCTTATGTCGCAAGAGTGTGTTATCGTACACGTCACGTGAACAAGTCCGTGAAATAAACACCCCCTTAAACCCCACTTTATATTGATAAAACTGGGGTTTACGGGGGTATTCATTATTTTTCTTATTTCTGCTCCAAGACATAGGTTGTGGGTACTTGTACTCAATGAGGCGGTTCTAACGAGTACCCAAAACCTATGTATGAGTATAAATTTTCATCAGAAAATTACCAATTTCGGAGATGTGAAAAACGAACTATGTCGCAAGAGGGTGTTATCGTATTGTGAGCCTTTTTGTATGAAAACTTAACGAAGCCTCGTTTAATATAACTTCTGGTATGAAATGTTGCTTATTAAAATTTGACGAAGGTTCATTTCATAACATTAATATGAAACGCTTGCAAATATGAGATTCTGTATATATGAAACTCGCCGAAAGATCGTTATTTAAAGTTCATACATAATGGCCTCGAAAGTGATTATTCTGTTTTTAGCTCACCTATCGGTGAGCTTTTGTGATCACATTTTGTCCGTCGTCCGCCGTGCGTGCGTGTGTCCGTAAACAATTTCAAATAAGTATATCTCTAATACCCCATGGCCAATCTTGATCGAATTTCATGAGGAGCATCATCGGGTAAGGGGAAAGGCTCCACAAGGTTTTTTGGCTGATCAGATTTGCATTCTGGTTGCCATGGAAACAAAACGGTTCCATAGACTTATAATGGTGAAAACGACGTCTCTACTTTTTCTCAGCCATTTCTGATCCGATCTTCATCAAACTTGCAGATAACAAGGAGGGCTTACAATCTACGTTGAGTTCGAATATGGGCTGCACGGGACAAACAGTTTTGGAGTTACCTGCCCTTGAGCATAAATATAAGTGAAAAATGGTGTCTCCAGCTTTTCTCTGTCGTTTATGATCTGATCTTTTGTAATTTTTCGTAAACGAGGACAAGCATAAAATCTCGGATGAGTTCGAATTTGGTTTGAATCTGACCAGCGGTTTTCCAGTTACATCCCATTGAGCGTGAAAAATTTTCCCATTGACTTACAATGGGGAAAACGACGGCTCCACTTTTTCTCGGCCATTTCTGATCCGATCTTCATCAAACTTGTAGATAATCAGGATGGGCTTACAGTCTACGTCGAGTTCATATTTGGGATGCATGGGACAAACAGCTTTGGAGTTACCTGCCCTTGAGCATTAATATAAGTGAAAAATGGTGTCTCCAGCTTTTCTCTGCCGTTTATGATCTGATCTTTTGTAATTTTTTGTAAACGAGGACAAGCATAAAATCTCGGATGAGTTCGAATTTGGTTTGAATCTGACCAGCGGTTTTCCAGTTACATCCCCTTGTGCGCGAAAAATTTTCCCATTGACTTATAATGGGGAAAACGACGGCTCCACTTTTTCTCGGCCATTTCTGATCCGATCTTCATCAAACTTGTAGATAATCAGGATGGGCTTACAGTCTACGTCGAGTTCATATTTGGGATGCATGGGACAAACAGCTTTGGAGTTACCTGCCCTTGAGCATAAATATAAGTGAAAAATGGTGTCTCCAGCTTTTCTCTGCCGTTTATGATCTGATCTTTTTGTAATTTTTCATGAACGAGAACAAGCATAAAATCTTGGACGGGCTCGAATTTGGCTTGGATCTGACAAGCGGTTTTTTTTTCAGTTACATCCCCTTGTGCGTGAAAATTTTTCCCATAGACTTATAATTGGGGAAAACGACGTCTCCGCTTTTTCTCCGTCATTTCTGATCCGATCGTCATCAAACTTTCAGATAACCAGGATTGGCGTTCAGTCTACATTGAGTTCAAATTTGGGTTGCACGGGACAAGTAGCTTCTGAGTCCCGTCCTTGAGCGTAAATGTAAGTGAAAAATGGTGTCTCCAGCTTTTCTCAGCCATTTTTGATTGGATCATTATGTAACTTTTGGTAACGAGGACAACCATTAAATCTCGAGTGAGTTCGAAGTTGACTTGAATCTGACCAGTGGTTTTCCAGTTACATCTCCTTGAGTGTGGAAGATTTTCCCATAGACTTACGATGGGAAAATGACGTCTCCAGCTTTTCCCGACCATTTCAAATCAGATCTTCACCAAACTTGCAGATAACCAGCAGGAGCATACAGTCTATGTTGAATTTGAATTTGGGCCACGCATGTAAAATGACTTCTGAGTTGCCTGCCCTTGAGCATAAATATTAGCGAAAAATGGTGTATCCAGCTTTCCGCAACTGCTTTTGATCTGATCTTTTTGTCACTTTTGGTAAACGAGGATAAGCATAAAATCTGTAATGAGTTCGATTTTGGCTTGAATCTGACCACCGAATTTCCAGTTACATTCCCTTGAGGGTGAAAAATTTTCCCATAGTCTTACAATAGGAAAACGATGTCTCCAACTTTTTTGCTTGGCTATTTCTAACATGACCTTCACCAAACTTCAAGATAACCAGAAGAAACTTACAGTCTTTGTGTAGTTCGAATTTGGGCCGCATAAGACAAAAGGCTTTCGAATTACTAACCCTTGAGCATATATATTAGTAAAAATAGTGTCTCCACCTTTTCTCAGCCGTTTCTAATCTGATCTTTTTGAAACTTTCAGTAAACGAGAACAAGCATAAAACCTCAGATGTGTTTGAATTTGGCTTGAATCTGACATTCGGTTTTGTAGTTACAGCCCTTAGAGTTTTAAAATCTTCTTTTCTGAAACCTGAAGGTCCAGGTCTTTGATGCTTGGCGTGAAGCTTCTAGTGGACCTCTACTGAGATTGTTCAAATTATAGCCTTGGCGTCAAAAGTACACCTACGCCAGAGCCCATTAGTTTTACATGGGCTTATATAGGGAAAACCTTTAAAAATCTTCTTGTCTGAAACCAGAAGGCCCAGGTCTTTGATATTTGGTATGAAGCTTCATCTGGTCCGCTACCAAGTTTGTTCATATTATAGCCCTTGGGCCAAGAATGTACTAGAGACACTGATTCTCAGGTGAGCGATTCAGCGCCCTCTGGGCTCTCTTGATATGAACATAACCGAAGGCTCGGTTAACAAATTCCATGTGCGGCATCTTCGAATGTGAGATTCTATTTGCATGAAACTCGCCGAATGCTCGTTTCATAAATATCATACAAAATGGCTTCGAGTGTGAGGTTCTGTTTACATTACGCTAATACATCCGTGCGACATGGTGAATTCTTCATATCTCCAGAAAGGGATGTTTTCAAATGAAAATTAGTGACATTTTTCTTATTTATACGTCAAACAAAGGTTGCGGGTGCTCGTTAGAACCGCCTCATTGAGGCGGTTCTAACGAGTACCCACAACCTATGTCTTGGAGTAGAAATTTATACTTCAAACAAAGGTTGCGGGTGCTCGTTAGAAGCTCCTCATTGAGGTTCTAACGAGTACCCACAACCCGTATGTCTTGGAGAAGAAATAAGGAAAATAATGTTAAGCCCCGTAAACCCCTGTTTTCCCTATATAAAATGGGTTTGTGGGGAGCTCTTTATTTCGCGGACTTGTTCTCGAGATGTAATACATTTCCTATTACTTCGAGAGTAAGATTCGGTTCATATAAGACTCGCCGAAAGCTCGTTTCATAAAATTCATAAGAAATTACTTCAAGTGAGAGGTTATGTATATATTATACGAAACTCGCTAAAGGCTCGTTTCATAAATTTCTTGCTAAAGGACTTCGGGGTGAGATTCTCTCAATATGAAACTCGCCGAAGACCCGACACAAAATTTTCATAAGAAATTGTCACTCAATTTTCCACATTAGTTGGCTGTAATATATATCTTATTCTGAATCAAGCTTAATGAAGCTAAGAAATGAACATAAGAACAGCAGATGTTGCCACAATCAATTTTTTTTTATTTTCTTTGGCTGATTAAATATATATAAGAATGTCACAGATATAATAACCTATTCATATTCATTTGTTCCAGCACGCTTTTATGACAAGACTTCGGGGAAATGCGGACATTGAATTCTAGTTAACAGTGTAGGTAAGTATTTTTGTGTTGTTTGTGTTGAGGTCTTAGGTTCCCGTCAACATTATATAGGTCATTTTAGAGACGTTGCTTCCGATTTTTCCCAACATTGATATGAAATTATATCTCAAGCCCTACCGTCCAAAAAAAAACAGCTATGGTTTTAGGCACGATTCGACGCCCACTACTTTTCATTACGATAACACACCCGTGCGACAGTGTATTTTTCACACATCTAAAATGGCTACTTTTCTGATGAAAATTAGTGATATTTTTCTTATTCATACTGCAAGCATAGGTGGTGGGTGCTCGTTAGAACCGCCTCATTGAGGCGGTTCTAACGAGTACCCACAACCTATGTCTTGGAGCAGAAATAAGAAAAATAATGGCTTAAACCCGAGTCTTCTCTATATAAAGTGGGGTTTAGTGGGGGGGGGGGGGAGTCTTTATCTCACGGACTTGTTCGCGTGATGGACCTACGCCGTTTATCAGTACTCAGGTTCGGTCGGTTTCAGCTCTGCGTGGAAGCACAATACAGCCCAACCTATTTCTTAAGGTGCCCGTAAAAGTTAGTGATGACTTAAAGTATCAAGCAAATAGTAGGAGTCGACATCATGTTATTATTTCTTCTCGAAGAAAGGGAGGGCTTGACATTTCAACCGAATCAGACGATTCACGTAAACTGTCAAAAAGTTATTCATTACGCAAACACGCCTATACAAATACATTGCCACCTTTATCGCCGAAAAAAATGATAATTTTATGATGAAAAGTTGTGATAATTTTATTATTTCTGCTAAAAATAAAGATTGTGGACACTCGTTAGAACCGCCTCATCGAGGCGGTTCTAACGAGTACCCACAATCCATATTTTAGAGAAGACATAGGAAAAATAAGGTATACCCCGGAAACCCCAGTTTTACTATATAAAAGTGGGGTTCAAGGGTGTCAAAATTATAGAGGCGTGTTTTCGTGATGCGAAAAATACAACACGCAAAATGGCAAACCCCATTCTAAAAATACAAAACAAACTACATTTGAATATTACGGCACCCCGGGAAGGGACAGATTTTGTATTTTTTATAAGTTGTGCCCACAAGATCTTGTTCGGACAACATATTATCTTGTGCGCACAAGAAATTATCTTGTGCGGACAACATATTATCTTGTTCGCACAACATATTATCTTATGCGGACAACATAATATCTTGTTCGCACAAGATATTATCTTGTTTGCACAACATAGATCTTGGGAAGTTGTGCGAACAAGATTTATCTTGTGCGGACAAGATATTATCTTGTTCGCACAACATATTATCTTGTGCGGACAAGATAATATCTTGTGCGCACAAGATAATATCTTGTCCGCACAAGATAATATCTTGGTCACCCAGGATCTATGTTGTGCAGACAAGATATTATCTTGTGCGGACAAGATAATATTTTGTTCGCTCAACTTAATATCTTGTGCGGACAAGATAATATCTTGTCTGCACAACATAGATCCTGGGTGACCAAGATATTATCTTGTGCGGACAAGATATTATCTTGAAAGTATCTTGTGCGCACTAGAAATTGTCTTGTGCGCACAAGATATTATCTTGTGCGGACAATTTATTATCTTGTGCGGACAAGATATTATCTTGTGCGGACAAGATAATATCTTGTGCGGACAAGATATTATCTTGTGCGCAAAACTTATAAATTAAAAAAAAATCATGTCCCTTCCCGGGTTCCGTAGAATATATTGTCTGTTGTATTCTTTCTTATAACGGTTTAAGGGTTGAATGTTATTCCGTTAATATTTGAGAAGCCAAGGGTGTTTAGTACGGAAACCGGGAAGGTACGGAACCCGGGAAGGGATATGAAATTATTTTATTTTATAAATTGTGTGCACAAGATAATATCTTGTGCGGACAACATATTATCTTCTGCGGACAAGATAATACCTTGTCCGCACAAAATAATAACTTGTCTGCACAAGATATTATCTTGTGCGGACAACATATTATCTTGTGCAGACAAGAGATAATATCTTGTCCGCACAAAATAATAACTTGTCTGCACAAGATATTATCTTGTGCGGACAACATATTATCTTGTGCAGACAAGATATTATCTTGTCCGCACAAGACATTACGTTGTGCGAACAAAATATTATCTTGTGCGCACAAGATAATATCTTGTCTGCACAACATAAATCTTGTGCGCACAAGATAATATCTTGTCCGCACAAGATAATATCTTGTCCGCACAAGATATTATCTTGTCCGCACAAGATAATATTGTGTCCGCACAAGATAATATCTTGACCGCACAACTTCCAAAGATAAAAGTTGTGCAAACAAGATACTATGCTGTGCGAACAAGATCATATCTTGTGCGCACAAGATAATATGTTGTGCAAACAAGATCATATCTTGTCTGCACAAGATAATATCTTGTGCGCACAAGATATTATGTTGACCGCACAAGATATTATCTTGTGCACACAACTTATAAAAAATAAAAAATCATGTCCCTTCCCGGGTTCCGCAGGAAGGGACATAATTTTTTTTAATAATTTGTGCCAACAAGATATTAAGTTGTCCGAACAAGATATTATCTTGTGCGCACAAAATAATATGTTGTGCGAACAAGATAATATCTTGTGCGGACAAGATATTGTCTTGTTCGCACAGCATATTATCTTTTGCGGACAAGATATTAAGTGGTGCGAAGAAGAGATTCTCTTTAGCGGACAAGATATTATCTTGTGTACACAAGATATTATCTTGTCCGCACAAGATCTATGTTGTGCGGACAAGATATTATCTTGTTCGCACAACTTAATATCTTGTGCGCACAAGATAATATGTTGTGCGAACAAGATATTATGTTGTCCGAACAAGATAATATCTTGTGCGAACAAGATGATATCTTGTCCGCACAAGATAATATGTTGTCCGAACAAGATAAAATCTTGTCATCTCAATAATAAAAATAAAAAATCATGTCCCTTCCCGGGTTCCGTAGTTTAGCAATTTTTTTCATCTGTTATAGTAGTCGCAGATTAGATTGACTAGGCGGAGCTATCGTTTGTACCTGCCTAAGGAATATTCCATTAACAAAAAGATAAACCAAGTCGCCCGATTGTGTGAATTCAACTGTAACACAAGCATAGCTGTGGCGTATATGACCATATCGTCCGCTTGTAGAAAGCGTGCGAAAGAGACTATATCGAATCTTCTGGTGGACTCAGCGAATTTGACATATATTGACAACACCTGAATAGCTCCGCCTAGTCAATCTTATCTGAGACTACTATACATTTCTTTAGAAATATGCTTATAACACTTTTGCTCCTGACGGGTATCGACTTCAGACCGCCGGCGGCCCGATTGCGATCACCCACTGTGGCAAAGGTGTTTAGTATTCTTTTTTATTTCATATGTTACAGTTCTTGAAAAAAAGCTAAATACCTTTGGACCGACCGGGGATCAAACTCGGGACACCGGATTGATAAGCAAATACTCCACCATGTGGCAAGAAAAGCCGGCTTGTACCGTAAGGCGGTACAAGTGCCCTACATACCTATCTATTAGGGCCTCCGCCAATCGGGGCCTTGAGAAATAGATTGAGATGCACAATGCTTCCACGCAGGGCTGAAACCGACTGCACACGAGTACTGTTAAACCGTTTAAAAACTCTAAGCCTGCCCAGGCAAAATGATGCGAGTCGGGGACCGTCCATGCATATTAACCCTATTGGTTTCATTGGTCGGCAGGTTTTGAGATGCCATTTCATCTCAATGTCAGGTAAAACTCCCACAAAATTGGAAGCAACGGCTCCAAATGACCTAAATAGCATTGGCAGGGACATTTTTTTTTTTTTTTTTTGGTTTGGGTTTTACGGCCCTTTCAAGATTATTTCACTCATATCGAGCCGATCGTTAATCATAGGTGGGCGAAAACCGGAGTACCCGGAGAAAAACCACCTGACCTTCCGTTGCAGAACTTGGCGTCTCACACGTGACCCGAGCGAGGCTCGAACCCACGGCGGTGAGAGACCTAATGACTAAGAGTCAGCGCTCTTATCCATTAGGCCACGGAGGCCCGTATTGGCAGGGACATTAAATCTCACTTAAAAAACAAAACACAATTAAACAGCAACTCACATATAATGTCATTGTATAAGTTTAATCCCCCAGTAAATTCCATACTTTTTGACTTCAAAGGAGGCTTTGTAATCTTATTAGCTCCTGGCTCTATAATACTGTAAAGAAGGTGTGTGTGTGTGGGGGGGGGGGGGGGGTTAAGGGTGCACACAAAAGTACTGTTTCAAATGTTCTCGTTAGAACCGTTTTTCCTTTTTTTGTAACAAAAGTAACAAAATTCCCAGATTAAGACCACCTTAGGGACTGCCTCGGTGGTGCAGTGGTTACGCTACTCCCCTTGTAAACCAGGGGTCACAGGATTAATCCCGGGGGTCTCCGGGCTTTCGGATGAGTCTTTAAACCGAGGTCCAGTCTCCGTATGACCTTAGCTGTTGGTGGGACGTAAAACTCAAACACTCAGTCAGTCAGACCGCTTTTGAACAGTCCCAAAGGTGGTCCCTGGTGAGAGGACATTATGTACAGATAACACATAGTAAGAATAACTGCAGCTTTCTAAAGAAGCCATATTAAAGCATTATTTGTCTTAATTTTAGCTTGTCTTAAGGGGAATGGGAACGCCTTCAGGGGAGGCAACTCCTGCAAAAGTAGTTTTGTCTCCAATGTCAATAGGGGTCAACTCTTAAAGGAAAGAATTTGCTCCTGAGGAGCAAATTCTTTGGTCAACTCTGAAAGAAAAGAAGCAATTTCTTTCCTCTAAGAGTAGACTCCTTAATGAGTGGGACATTGCTTATTGAAAAGCAAACAGGGGGTCCCGAAAGTTGTCTCCCTTTGAAATTTGGCGGGGAAAATCTGTCAGGTGTTCCAAATCTCATTAATAGCGTAATTTCACTGTATTATTTACCCTTGTAAACCGCACTTTCCTCTACATAAAGTGGGATTTACAATGGTAGTCGTTGCATGTGTTAACGTCATGTGAACGGGTTCTTGGAAACACGCACGATTTCTCATACTCATAATTTCAAAGAATAAAAAGCGTCTGTGTTTGCTAAACACAATTGATTTCATCTGATTTTTTTTTTTTTTTTTTTTTTTGGCAGTACAATTTACAATACATTTGTATAGGCATGTTTTCGAAATTTCAGCCAGCAGTAACCATGCAAACTTTTGTTTGTTTGTCTTGGGGTTTAACGTACCCGTCAACCCTGTATAGTCATTTTGGAGACGTTGCTTCCAATTTTTCGGGATTTTTACCCGACTCTGAGATGAAATGACATCTCAAGCCTTGTCGTCTGGGTATACAAGCATGGACGGTCCGACTCGCACCGTTTACAGGTTTAGATTCTCTAAACGCTTTACCAGTACTCTTGTGCGGTCGAATTTCAGCTCTGCGTTGAAGCAACATGCAGCCAATCTATTTCCTCCAGTCCCGACGTCTCAAGTCCGATCGAGCTGATAATTGGCTGGCATTTGGATAAAATGTCCGTGTGAAATAATGGCGTCTAACACGGTGTCAGAAATGACGAGTTTTAGGTGAAAATGATAGTTCTGATTTTATCATAGATTGTGTGTGCTCGTTAGAACCGCTCATTGAGGCGGTTCTAACAATTACGCACGAGCTATTATCACGAAAACACGCCTATATAATTCTGACCCCCTTGAACCCCATTTCTATATAGTAAAACTGGGGTTTAGAGGGGAAAACCTTATTTTTCTTAGTTCTGCTCTAAAATATAGATTGTGGGTACTCGTTAGAACCGCCTCGATGAGGCGGTTCTAACGTGTACCCACAATCTATATTTTGAGCAGAAATAAGCAAAATATCACATTGCCATTGCCGATATCTTGATTTGTTTGTTTGATTTGATGTTGTTCGTCCTTTTCAACACTATATCGGTCATTTTGGAGACGTTGCGTCCAATTTTGTGGGACTTTTACCCGACAATACTCGTCCAATGAAAGCAATAGGGTTTATATGCATGGCCGGTCCGACTCGTATTACTTTGCCTGGGCAGGCTTAGACCCTCTTAGCGGTTTACCAGTAGCCATGTGCGGGTCGGTCTCAGCTCTGCGTTGAAGCATCATGCAGCCCAATTCTATTTCGTCAAGCCACGATTGGCATTATTCAAATGGCATCTCCTCTCAAACCGAAAGTCCGATTGAGCTGAAACAAGATTGGATATATCGTGGCGTCATGAAGATTCAGAATTGCTGAATTTGTTCCGTTCCCGTGAATATACGAGATAGTCGTAATGTCGGCCATCTTGTACGTCTCCTCCGGATCCGCAAGTCGAATGGGTCTGAAAGTTCATGGGAGACATCGGTGAGCCATGGAGATTCAGAATAGCAAAATGTATTACTTTCCGATATCCAAAATCGGCGCAGGCCGCCATGGTGGCCATCTTGAATTTTTTACAGGTGATTTGAAACAAAAATATTAATTTCATTTAGCTTTGCGAATGCCTTGAATAGTAACACATAAAAGGTACAAGTATAGCTTTTACAAAAACCTAGGTCTACCCTTAGGACATATTAAATGTGAACAACTAAAGTTATATTCCAGAGATGTGTATTATACAACTACATGTAACATAACAGTCAATTGCCATCCTGTCGACTGAAGTTTAATGTATAAAATGGCAAAGTTGCAAATGCTGTAATTTTGTCAAAATGTACTTTTTCGTCTTTAAAAAAGCGCATGTGCAACTTCAATAGGCTTGTGACATCTTGTCAAATGGAATGCTTGAAAACTGTCGAAGAAATTAAGTAGACATCTTCGCTACACTTTATTGAAAACTAACTGAAGATTAACCCAAACATTTTGCTGACCCTGAAGGCTCCTGGGGAGCTTATAGGATATAGAATAGACTGTGGTTCGTCGTGGTCGGGCTTTTGTAGATACAGTCGAACTTCGATGGCTAGAGCCACTTTGGGACCATGAAAATTTGTTCGAGACAGCGGTAGTTCGAGCCACAGAGGGGTATTATATGTACCATACCAGGAGGCATAATGGAGATAATTGTGGATATCTTTTCCGTGTTCTGTATTATAAATGTACGTTGTGTGTACTCATTAGAATCGTCTCATCGAGGCGATTCTAATGAGTACACACAACATAGATTTGAAGGGTTAATGGAAAAACTCTTCCTTAATTACCTCTATTTCGTATTTGGAGGAACTCCCTGCGGACTCAAGAACGGATTCGATTCATCCATGGTAAACGAGCCATCGGAGTTCGAGCCATCGAAGTTTTACTGTATATAGTTTGTTTTAGCCTCTACAACTTTGACAACAAATAGGGGGTTTTACAAATGTGATAGCAATTCTGTGCCAGAGCTCTGCCCATGGGACTCTGTTTGTGTGAAATAGGCCGATTTTTCTTCTTGTGAAAGCTTGTACCTGTTTTTGAATTAAACATGGAAAAGTCAACCAGCATTAATTGTGGGTATCCGTGATGAAACCTACCTCTACAATGTGCGTAGACAATTATTTCATCTCGCGTTTTATTTCATTTTATAAAAGGTTGAAACACATCTTCTGTGACCCACCTTTGCCCAGTTTATGGGCAAATATATGCGTTATATGATTCATTTTTCTACCAGTATATATTTACTTAATCGGCAAATGTATTACGGTCTGATGACATCTTCTCACAAATCAAGCTTATTGACATCCCATCAGATCATAAGTTCGAACAAAACCGGTAGTATTTCAATACACCACTCAGACACATTATATTCCATATTGCCCTCGACATAAGAAAAGATGCCTTCGGGCATGCGTGCACATGAAAGACAAAAAACAGCCTGCGTACCTGCTCAATCCGAATACATCCTTTAAAGGAGTTTTAGGGTAGGGGCTGTCTATAAAGCACCCAGCTAAGACTCAGATCAGACTGCGCATGCGCGCAGTCTGATCTGTTCTTCGCTGGTTTCACATGTTAGAAGAGACATTTAAGCTTGTAGCGGTCCATATATCATGCTTCTCAAGAGGTTTGCAAGCGGACAATGTGATCAAAGCGCCTTGTTATATAATTGCAACATCTCGTATTAATATGAGGGTCGCTCTGGAAATATCCGGAAACAAAGTGCAAACATGACTTGTGTTGTGCCTTGTTATGCTAACAATGCTCTATGGCATGCTGCTGCATCGCCGTTATGTCCGTTGGATCAAAGAAATGATTCGCCGAAACAGATTTTACATATCTGGTACAGATTAATTGGACATGCAAGTTTTTTTTTTAATCTGCAACACTTAGATGAATTGTCGACCAGGGCTAGATGATCTGGATAGGGTTAGCCTATTGATGGAGTCAGTCTGACCAGAGCCTTTATCAGAAGCCTCCGTGGTTTAGTGGTTAAGTTACTCGCCACATAAAACAGGGGTCGTCTGTTCAATGTCGGGCTTCTTCCAGCCTTTCGGATGAGTCTTTAAACTGAGGCACCGTCTCAAATGACCTAAGATGTTGGCAGGACGTAAAACTCAAATACACAGCATATTTCGCATGAGAAAATGGTCAAATAATTGTCATGCTTATTTATCCATTTCAACTGTTACGCTCGTAGCTCAATACAAAAGTTTATTTAAATGAGTTTACTCGGTAGTTCACTTTTTGCATCGAATTCCGTAACATTTAAGGATACTTTTTAATTCGCCCTCGAGAATGTGCATGTATTTACATTATTGGGGTGGTTGTATGGTATTTACCCAAAAGTAAAAAGACTGCCCGCCCTTCCACTATACCGCCGTGCACACATTACGCAAACACGCCTATACAAATACATTGCCACCTTTATCGCCGAAAAAATGAACATTTTATGATGAAAATTGTGATATTTTTCTTATTTCTGCTCAAAATATAGATTTTAGGCACTCGTTAGAACCGCCTCAACGAGTACCAACAATCTATATTTTAAAAATTTTAAAATTTATATAACAATCTATATTTTAAAAATTTTAAAATTTTATTATCTAAAATATAGATTTTAGGCACCAACCAACAATCTATATTTTAGAGCAGAAATAAGAAAAATAAGGTATATCCTGGAAACCCCAGTTTTACTATATAAAAGTGGGGTTCAAGGGGGTCAAAATTATATAGGCGTGGTTTCGTGATGAGATTAAAAAGAAATAATCGCAGAGCAATAGAAACAAAGATCCCCTGAGTACTGGATATTTTTATCAGAACTGACATTATAAATCCATATATACGCTCAGCGTCCCACCAATGGGTCCTTGGTGAACAGTATAGACCAAGACCAGATCATATACCAAAGAAAGCGACGGCTGATCAAGACCTCATCACGCGAACAAGTCCGTGAAATGAAGACCCTCCTAAACCCCACTTTATATAGAGAAAACAGGTTTACGGGGGTATTCATTATTTTTCTTATTTCCACACCAAGACATAGGTTGGGTACTCGTTAGAACCGTCTCAATGAGGCGGTTCTAACGAGCACACACAACTTATGTTTGCAGTATTTGTAAGAAAAATATCACAGATTTTTATCAGAAAAGTAGCCATTTTGGAGATGTGAAAAAATGCACTGGCACGGCTGTGTTATCGTAATGTACACTACATGTATTTGCTTGAAGTAAGGAAAACATGTAGCGCCAGGTTAACAGATCCGTGAAATGAAGATCCCTCTAAACCCCAGTTTATATAGAGAAAAATGGTGTTTACGGGGTGTTTCTTATTTTCCTTATGTTTGTTCAAATGTAGACCGCCTCCGTGAGGAGGTTCCAACGCGCACTCACAATCTATATTTCGACTAGACATCACGTGAACAAGTCCGTGAAATGCACACCCCCCCCCTTAAACCGCAGTTTATATAGTGAAAACTGGGGTTTTCGGAGGTATACATTACTTTTCTTATTACTGCTCAAGGACATGGGTTATAGGTAACCGTTAGAACCGCCTCAATAAGGCGGTTCTAAAAAGTATCCACAGTCTATATTTTAGAGCACAAATGAGAAAAATAATGTATACCCTGTAAACCCCTATTTCACTATATAAAATAGTGGTTTAAGGGGTCAAAATAATATTGGCGTGTTTTCGTGATGAGTACCAGTTTGCCAGTCTATTTCTTCAAGCCCCGATGGGTGGGGCTGAATGATGCTTCCACGCACAGCTGCATCCGACCGCACATGCGCACTGGTAAATCGCTTTGAGGAGGAAAAGTGGGGCGAGCCCATGCATATAAACCCTATTGGTTTCATTGGACGGCAGGGCTCGATATGTCATTTCATCAATGTCCCACAAAATTGGAAAAAAAATACGTCTCCAAAATGGCCTATACGGTGATGAGGGAGACATTTAACCTCAAAACAAACAAAAAACATTTTGTTAGAGACAATAGACCCATCAGTGCTGTTAGCGCTTTGATTATCCTTATTATTAAATTATTTTCGCATTTTTACTATCTGTAAACATAACATTATGTTTCATCGATATTTTCTTCCGCAATTTTACTATCTGTATACATAACGATATGTTTCCTTTGTGATGCAGTTAAGAAATTATTGCTAACATCACGATACGTAATGGATAATTTAAAAGTAAGCGAGACAAATTGGTTTGAACATTACAGTAGAACTTCGATGGCTCGAACACCGATGGCTCGTTTACCATGGATGAGTCGAACCCATTCTTGAGCCCCTAGCGAAATCCTCTACATAAGAAATAGTGGGGGATCATTAAGGAGATTTTAGTCTTATATCTTGCAACAGTATGCTGTGTGTACACATTAGAATCGCCTCGATGAGGCGATTCTAATGAGTACACACAGCATACATATTCGTTTCTCGTTATGCCTCCTGACAGTAACCTCAGTGGCTCGAACTACCCCTTCCTCGAACAGATTTTCGTGGTCCCAAAGGTGTTCGAGCCATTGACGTTCGATTGTATTTTTTTTTTATTTGTAAAACATACATAGACAGAATACAATAAATATTACATGCATACATGATTTGAAAACAAGAATTTATGCCCTTTTATGGCCCCGCCCATCGGAGCTTGAAGAAATAGATGGGCTGCATGATGCTTCCACGCAGAGCTCAAACCGACCGTACACGAGTACAGGTAACTGCTTAGTAGATCTAAGCCTGCCCAGTCAAATCGGTACAAGTCGTACCATCCATGCTTATAAACCCTATTGGTTTCATTGGGCAGCAGAGCTTGAGGTGTCATTTCATCTCAATAGCGGGTAAAGTCCCACAAAATTGGAAGCAACGTCTCAAAATGACCTATACAGTGTTGACGGGAACGTTAAACCTCAAATCAAACCAACAAATGCCATTTAATCATCACCTGAAACAAATTGACGACTACATGTTTGTTAGTTTGAGTTGAGGTTTAACGTCCCGTCAACACTATTTATGTCTTTTTGGAGACACTGCTTCCAATTTTGTGGGACTTTACTCGACGTTGAGATGAAATGATATTTCAAGCACCGCACCGCCCCTGCCCATAGGGGCTTGAATAAATATATGGGCTGCACGATGCTTCCACGCAGAGCTGAATCTGGCCCGCACACTAGTACTGGTAAACCGCTTAGAGGATCTGAGCCTGTCCAGGAGCCGCGGTGCGAGGCGGACCGCCCATGCTAATAAACCCAATTGGTTTCATTAGGCGACAGGGCTTGAGATGTCTTTTCATCTCAATGTCGGGTAAAAGCCCCACAAAATTGGAAGCAACGTCTCCAAAATGACCTTTACGGTGTTGACGGGGGCATAAACCTCAAATCAAACAAACAACATTTCAAGCACCGGTCCCATTGAAACCAAAAGGCTTATATGCACTAGCCGATCTGACACACACCACTTTGCCTGGGCAGGCTTAGTGACCAGTACTCCTTCATGAGTGGTCAGTTTCAGCTCTGCTTGGAAGCAACATGAAGCCCAATCTATTTCTCCAAGCTCCGATGGGCAGAGGCGATCACGACTGTATGAATTTTATGCCTGTACAATTAAATGCAACATGTATCTTTCCCGGCTCGTAGCTAATCGGTTTTCTCAGGAGAAACTGTGAAATTTATATATTTTCTCTTAATCAAGAGCGGGTACCTCACTAAGTCGCTTGTAACTGGTCTGCTTACGCAAAATCTATGTCGTACACTCAGCACGTCCGAATATTGAACACCCACTAAATCCCACTTTATACAGAGAAAACTGGGGTTTACGGGGTTTAACGTCCCCGTCAACACTATTTAGGCCATTTGGAAACGTTGTTGCATCCAATTGTGTGGGACTTTTACCCGACATCGAGATGGCATGACATCCCAAGCCCTGCCGCCCAACGAAACCAAAAGGCTTATATGCACTGGACGGTTTGACTCACACCACTTTGCCAGGGCAGGCTTAGTCATTCTAAGCGGTTACATGTAACCAGTAGTCATATGTGGTCAGTTTCAGCTCTGCGTGGCACCATGTAGTCCATCTACATGTATTTCTCCAAGCCCCGACGGGCGGGGCGATCATTTTACGTGTAAATTGTTTTGTCAATATAATGATTTATTATCCGCCCCCAAGATGACGTCAGTAAAGTTTTTGTTTCTGTCGGCTTCTGTGTCGCTGTGTCCACTATCTATATTAAGAGTGAACTTCGAAATTCGCAAAATTGCAGTATGTTTCCTCTGGCTTTCTTTGCCGGATCATTACAGGGTCACTGATGAGGCTTTATTGGGTATATAAATGGGTATAGGCTACTTTCGTTGTGTCTTGTTTAAATCTTAAAGTAAGAAAATTACGACACAAACCCACTTTCTTTATTCTGAAATGACTTAGGATGTATCGGTGTGTATTGAAATAACGTGAGTTGCTCGCCTAGGGCGTCCGAGATATGTTTATTATCCAAAGTTTGTGAGTGTTGTGTATTAACTCATTTTGTACCGAATCCCACAAAACGGGTTATAGCAAAAATGGGAGGCCCAGATCAGACGCCACGGAGCTCGGCTTTTGTTCAGAAACTTCTTTTTGCAAAAAGTTCAGCCATTTTTTTATTTTTTAAATATATTTAGAAAAGACTTCACACCTTCACATTTTGAAATGGACTTGTGCCATATACATGTATAAGGCTGACAAATTCGGGTCGGTACAAAATGGGTTAAACTGATATGGACGACAGAGCTTTAGTTGCTTTAATTAGCACATCCCAGTGTGGTATCAGAAATAAGACTGGAGTTAAAGGCCTTCTCAACACTTTTTCTTAACGCAAGACCACGTTACTTTATGGATTGTTTGATTATCTTAATTACATAGACAAAAAGTGAAGTTTAAAATGACAAACAACTCACAAACCATTTTTTTTTACATTGCATTAACCCTTATCCTGCTGTTCACGACAACCCTTACTTTGCAAACAGTGTAGATCCCGATCAGATTAGTTCTGAAGAAGCCATCTGATCAGGATCTATACTATTTACCTACCAGTTTGTGAATTTGAACGAAAACAGTATACAATGTAGTCTGATTGACTGATAGTATAGATGTGACTTATTATATTGTTCTCGTTTGAACAGCCTCGTCGAGGCGTTTCTACCGAGTATCCGCAATGTATGTTATGTGCCAAAATATTAAAATTAACAGGATTTTTTAATCTGAAAATTTAAATTTTAGGGTGGTAAAAGTTTTAATATAATATATTGTGGGTGTAGGCTACTTTCGTTGTGTCTTGTTTAAATCTTAAAGTAAGAAAATTACGACACAAACCCACTTTTTTATTCTGAAATGACTTAGGATGTAGCGGTGTGTATTGAAATAACGTGAGTTGCTCGCCTAGGGCGTCCGAGATATGTTTGTGAGTGTTGTGTATTAACTCATTTTGTACCGAATCCCACAAAACGGGTTATAGCAAAAATGGGAGGCCCAGATCAGACGCCACCGAGCTCGGCTTTTGTTCAGGAACTTCTTTTTGCAAAAAGTTCAGCCATTTTTTTATTTTTCAAATATATTTAGAAAACACTTCACACCTTCACACTTTGAAATGGACTTGTGCTATATACATGTATAAGGCTGACAAATTCGGGTCGGTACAAAATGGGTTAAACTGATATGGACGACAGAGCTTTAGTTGCTTTAATTAGCACATCCCAGTTTGTGAGTGTTGTGCATTAACCCATTTTGTACCGAATCCCACAAAACGGGTTATAGCAAAAAGTGCAGGCCCAGATCAGACGCCATCGAGCTCGGCTTTTGTTCAGAACCTTCTTTTGCAAAAACGTTCAGCCATTTTTTATGTTTTAAATATATTTAGAAAACACTTCACACCATCAAATTTTGAAATGGACTTGTGCTATGTATAAGGTTGACAAATTCCGGTCGGTACAAAATGGGTTAATCTGATATAGACGACAGAGCTTTAGTTGCTTTAATGTGCTATCAGAAATTAGACTGGAGTTTAAAGGCCTTCTCAACACTTTTTGTCATATCGAGCTTGTCAGTTTACCTATCCCCACTTTTCTACTGAGTATACGTAAGCGATTAACCAGTATGCCGCAAATTCTTTTGTTTGAAACTGACAGCTGCCCTTTTGAAACAGTGAAAGAAAGAGAATGAATGTAGAGAAGATTTCATGAACAGTTTCCACGACAGAATCCGCCCCTGCCCATAGGGGCTTGAAGAAATATATGGGCTGCATGATGCTTCCACGCAGAGCTGAATCTGGCCCGCACACCGTAAACCGCTTAGAGGATCTAAGCCTGTCCAGGAACTGCGGTGCGAGGCGGACCGTCCATGCTAATAAACCCTACTGGTTTCATTGGGCGACAGGGCTTGAGATGTCATTTCATCTCAATGTCGGGTAAAAGTCCCACAACGTAGACCCCTGTAAACCCAAGTTTTCTCTATATAAAGTGGGGTTTAAGGGGGTGCTCATTTCACGGACTTGTTCACGTGGTGCGTTAGCTGCATTTGGTATATAAAAAAGAGAAAGCATATCTAGAGACGTAAAAGAAAGAATTATGTGTGTTTAACAAATCGGCTAAAATATCTATAAGTCAGTGGCGTCTCTAAATTCATCTTATAATTAAGAACAGTTATGGATTGGGATCTGAAAGTTTTCTGAGATATTATGCCTTTTCTGAAATGGAAGGGTGGGACAAGGCCCCGGCGCACCCAAATATAATGCTGCCCTGGCACTATAAGCTGCACAGCACTTTCACACCGACCCAACCCATTACGAAACCACGCCTATACATATGCATTATAAACTTTACCGCCAAAAAAAAAAACACGAAAAGTTTAAGATGAAAAATTGTGATATTTTTCTTATTTCTGCTCAAAATATAGATTGTTGGTATTCATCGAGGCGGTTCTAACGAGTACCAACACTCTATATTTGAGAGCAGCAATAAGAAAATAAGGTTTACCTCTATAAACTCCAGTTTTACTACATAAAAGTGGGTTCAAGTGTGTCAAAGTTATATCCCTGCTGACACAAACGGAAAATAATGTATACCCGCTTGTAAAATCCAAGTTTCACTCTATATAAAGCGAGTTCACAAGGGTTCTCTCTTTTTTTTTTTTTTTTTTTTTCGGTTTTGGTTTTACGGTCCTTTCAAGATTATTTCACTCATATCGAGCCGATCGTTAATTAGAGGTGGGCGAATACGAAAGTACGGGGAAAAAACACCCGACCTTCCGTTACATAACTTGGCGTCTCACATGAAAATTTTAAGATGAAAAATTGTGATATTTTACTTATTTCTGCTCAAAATAAAGATTGTTGGTACTCATCGAGGCGGTTCTAACGAGTACCAACAATCTATATTTCAGAGCAGAAATACGAAAATAAGGTAAACCCCTCCCCTGTAAACTCCAGTTTTACTATATAAAAGTGGGGTTCAAGCGTGTCAAAGTTACATGTATATAGGCTTGTCTTCGTGATGCGCTAATTCTTTGGTGAGGATATAATCTCTTATCGATGTTCTGTGCGGATATACAATTTCTTGCTGATACCATCAGCAATCAGTTTGACCCATATCGTAAACACGCCTATGCAAATACACTACGAATTTTACCACCGTAAAAATGAAAAATTTAAGATAACAAATTGTGATATTTTTCTTATTTCTGCTCAAAATATAGATTGTGGGTACACGTTAGAACCGCCTCGATGAGGCGGTTCTAACGAGTACCAACAATCTATATTTTAGAGCAGAAATAAGGTCCACGTTAGAACCGCCTCGATGAGGCGGTTCTAACGAGTACCAACAATCTATATTTTAGAGCAGAAATAAGAAAATAAGGTTTACCACTGTAAACTCCCGTTTTACTACATAAAAGTGGGGTTCAAGGGTGTCAAAGTTATATACTGATATAGGCGTGTTTTCGTGATTCGCTAATTCTTGGGTGAGAATATAATCTCTTATCGATGTTCTGTGTCGATATACAATTTCTTGCTGCTGATAGCATCAGCAATTAGTTTGATCAAGTGCATTTCAGGAAATTATGATAGAGCAATTATTTCTATATGGTCAGTTTCTTGGACAGCATTGCCGTATGACTATATCACAAAAGGTAAAAAATTATGTTATCATGTTTCAAACTGAATTTAAATAAATAAATAAATAACTAAATAAATAAAACCAGATACAGTAGAACTTCAATGGCTCGAACACCGATGGCTCGTTTACCATGGATGTGTCGAACACATTCTTGAGCCCCTAGCGAAATCCTCTACATAAGAAATAGTGGGGGATAATTAAGGAGAGTTTAGTCTTTTATCTTGCAAATGTATGATGTGTGTACTCATTAAAATCGCCTCGATGAGGCGATTCTAATGAGTACATACTGCATACATTTTTATTATAGAACACCGAAAAGATGTCTAAAATATCTCGTTATGCCTCCTGACACGAACCTCAGCGGCTCGAACTACCCCTGTCTAGAACCGATTTTTGAGGTCCAAAAGGTGTTCGAGCCATTGAAGTCCGACAGTACATCATTTAACAAGAACAATTAAACATTTTTATTATTTCTGCCTAAGGCCTGTGTTATAGGTACATGTTTGTTTGATATGAGGTTAAACGTCCCCGTCAACACTGTTAAGGTCATTTTGAAGACGTTGCTTCCAATTTTGTGGGACTTTTACCTGACATTGAGATGAAATGACATCTGAAGCCCTGCCGCCAAATGAAACCAATAGGGTTTATAAGCATGGACAGTCCGACTCACACCGCTTTGCCTGGGCAGGCTTAGATCCTCTAAGCGGTTTACCAGTACTCATGTGCGGGTCGGTTTCAGCTCTGCGTGGAAGCATAAAGCCTGTGTTATAGATACTTATTCGAATCGCCTCCACGAGGTGATTCAAACAACTACCCACAGCATAGGTCCCACACCCAACCACCCCTGCAGCTATGTCTAAGTTACATATTCAGATGATTGACTCGTTTGTAAAAGTGACGGTCACTCAATGAAAGTTTTGTAGCGTCCACGAACGGTTAAGCTACGCGGTCACCCATCCAGATACTAACCGTGATATCCGTTGCTTTACTTCGTGAATAAGCCAAAAGTGGTATTTTGCCATAACTACGGAACCCGGGAAGGGACATGATTTTTTTTATTTAATAAGTTTTGCGCACAAGATAAAATCTTGTGCGGACAAGCGATTATCTTGTTCGGACAACATATTATCTTGTGCGGACAAAATATTAGCTTGTGCGGACAACATATTATCTAGTCCGCACAACATATTATCTTGAGCGCACAAGATAATATCTTGTGCGGACAACATATTATCTTGTGCAGACAAGATATTATCTTGTCCGCACAAGATATTAAGTTGTGCAAACAAGATAATGTCTTGTCTGCACAACATAGATATTGTGCGGACAAGATATTATCTTGTTCGCACAAATTAATATCTTGTCCGCACAAGATAATATGTTGTGCAAACAAAATAATATCTTGTCCGCACAAGATATTATCTTGTTCGCACAACTTCCCTAAATCTATGATGCGCAAACAAGATAATATGTTGTGCGAACAAGATATTATCTTGTGCGAACAAGATAATATGTTGTCCGCACAAGATAAATTATGTTGTCCGCACAAGATAATATCTTGTTTGCACAACTTAATATCTTGTTCGCACAACATATTTAAAAAAATTCATGTCCCTTCCCGGGTTCCGCACATAACCGTTACAGTTTCTATTGAAAGCTATCGTCGCGGTTTACATTTTTGCGCGCGTTCCGTAAATTGAAAAAAAAAACAACAAAAAAACTGCTGTTTGTAGAACTTTTCAACCACAGAGTTGGTTTATTTCTGTTGAGGTTTACGGCCCCGTCAACACTATTTTGGTCATGTTGGAGACTTTGCTTCCGATTTTGTGGGACTTTTACCCGACATGCCCGCCCATTGGGGCTTAAAGAAATAGATGGGCTGCATGATGCTTCCACACAGAGCTGAAACCGACCCAAAACGTGTACTGGTAAACCACTAAGAGGATCTAAGCCTGCCCAGCCAAAGCGGTGCGAGTCGGACCGTCCATGCTTATAAACCCTATTGGTTTCACTGGGCAACAGGGCTTGAGATGTCATTTCATCTCAATGTCGTGCAAAAGTCCCCATAATTTGGAAGCAACGTCTCCCAAATCACCTGTACAGTGTTGACGGGGACGTAAAACCTGAAATCAAACGAACAAACAATGTCCTATTGCAAGTTCTGTCTTTGTGAGGTGAAATGAGTTGTTTCGGTTGGTTTTACATCCCCGTTAACAATATGTAAGTCATTTTGGAGAAGTTCCTCCCAACTTTTTGGAGCTTTTATCCGACATTGAGATGAAATGACATCTCAAGCCCTATCGCCCATAGAAACCGCTAGCGTTTAAAGAGTGGTCCGACTCGCATCGCTTTACCTGGGCGGTCGTAAAAAGTCTCCATGCACTACATCATAGTGAAGTTTATATTTTCTTATCCTTTAGGGCCATTAATTCCATTGTGGAAGTTTGAAATTATTTGAGGGTCACTGATGAGGCCTAATTGGCCGAAACTAGCTAGTCTGGCCCAGAAAACAAGTACTCTTCATATTTTCCAGTTCTGTGGTGTATTCCTTGCTTCCAAAGGAAAACCCTTTTATAGAACATATGTAGTTAGACCTAAGCGGTTTATCAGTACTCAAGTTAGGTCGGTTTCCACTCTGCTTGGAAGCTCCATGCAGCCCAATCTATTTATGACCCCAGCTTCGAAGTGGGGCATAATGCTTTTGCTTTGTTCATCCGTCCGTCCACCTTCAGTCTTTCTGCGAGTCCGTCATGTACTAGAGTATGCATCGTATATCTTAGGAACCGTATATGCTAGGGTTCTGAAATTTGATATGTGGATTGTTTATGAAAAAAAAGCTGATCCTATATTTTGTGTCTTCTCAGTCTTGTTGCAGAGGCATGACCCTTTGCAGCCGTGGGCATTTTTCCATAGGGAAAGTTTGTAAGCCGAATATCTCAAAACAGTTTGGGCTAGGCTCTTGAAATTTTGCAGGCGGTTTCGAACCAATGTTAAAATGACCTGATTAAATTTTGGTATAGTTTACTGAAAAGTTTTACCATATTATGCCCCTGTGCAGACTTAAGCATTTTGGCATAGGAAAAGCTCATCACGAAAACACGCCTATATAATTTTGACCCCCTAGAACCCCACTTTTATATAGTAAAACTGTGGTTTACAGGGGTAAACCTATTTTTCTTATTTCTGCTCTAAAATATAGAATGTGTGTAGTCGTTAGAACCGCCTCGATGAGGCGGTTCTAACGAGTACCCACAATCTGTATTTTGAGCAAAAATAAGAAAAATATCACAATTTTTCATCTTAAAATTTTCATTTTTTCGGCGATAAAGATTACAATGTGTTGGTATAGGCATGTTTTCGTAATGTTGTTTTGTTTGTTTGATTTGAGGTTTAACGTCCCCGTCAACACGGTAAAGGTCATTTTGGAGGCGTTGCTTCCAATTTTGTGGGACTTTTACCCGACATTGAGATGAAATGACATCTCAAGCCCTGTCGCCCAATGAAACCAATAGGGTTTATTAGCATGGACGGTCCGCCTCGCACTGCGCTTTCTGGATAGGCTTAGATCCTCTAAGCGGTTTACCAGTACTAGTGTGCGGGCCGGATTCAGCTCTGCGTGGAAGCATCATGCAGGCCATATATTTCTTTAAGCCCCTATGGTCGGGGGCAAGAACCACATGGGCTAAGAAAAAGCTTTTAAACAAAATATCTAAAGAACCACATGGGCTAGGTTCTTGAAATTTTGCAGTCTGTTTGGAACCTATGGGAAAATGATCTGATTAAATTTTTATATATTTTATAAAATTTTTACCAAATTATGCCCCTTTGTTTACTTACGCATTTTGGCATAGAAAAAGCTTATCAAATAACCGCTTGGATTAAGCTCTTGAAATTTTGCAAGCTGTTTAGTACCAATGTATAAATGACCTGATGAAATTTTGGCATACTAATATGAAAAATTGACCAAAATTATGCCCCTTTGTGGAACAAGGAATTTTGGCATAGGAAATGCTTGTAAGAAAAAAAATCTCAAGAACCGACTGGGCTAGGCCCTTGAAATTTTGCAGGCTATTTGAACCAATATGAAGATGGCCTGATTAAATTTTGATATGATTTTATAAAACTGGCCAAATATTGCCCTTTTTGGACTTATAATATGTAGGCATTTTAACACAGGAAAAAAAGTTTGTTAGCAAAATACGAAAACGAGTCGATAAAAAACAGCCTAACTTATTTCTGGGTGAGATCGATCTCTTCTTTTTCTATGTAATTGCCCTGTAGAATGATAGACTTGGACCAACGCTGTTCCTGTGCCATTAGCCCAGAACTGAAGAAGTCAGGTACCTTGTCTCCGACCCACTCCTCAACTGCCACTACGTCTTCTTCGTTGGACCGTTGGTAAATGACGTTCAAGTTTAGGAATTTGAAATAGTCACTAGGAGCTAAGTACGGAGAATAGGCGGGCTGCGGTATTAGCTAGTACCCATTCCGCTCAAACAGCATCCATTTCAAATTTGCTTGCATTGTCCTGTTGGAGCAAAATCCCTCAAGTTGTAGAATTTCATGGATCGCAGTTCTCAGTTGGTCGAGCAAACTTTGGGTATCTTTCACTGTGCCCACGCATGTTTTTTCTTGAAACTTGATATATTGATTACTCAGCATATACAACCTAGGAAAATGTATTTATTGAATTATATAAATAAAAGTATGACTCAAGAGGCAACACTAACTGACTCCCTCTGTCTCTAAATAAGTATGTCTTAAATCTAAAGTTTTATTTAGTTTGAAGATTTGTGAACTGGATCGAACGCAGAACTCAAAACCTTTTGAATTAAATAACGCGTACATATATGATTAGGTAATTATCAAAAATCTCATTTTTTAATCAAAATTTCAAAACAATATCTGATTTCAATTCTATATGTTCTAGTCTTTGTCAAGATATCATTTTACCAGGACAACTTGCCATATATATTTTCTGTAGCTCTGCCAAATTTCATGAAAATTCAAAACCGGTAACACTGTAATTTTTCACCTTTAATGGACGTAGGCCGTTTTCGCAAATTTTTCATATTTTTTTTTTAAATCAACCAAGAACCTTACAGAAATGCATTGCCTTCAAAATTCCTAACTCTTATCTAATAAAATGAGTTTATACAGATCAAAATAAATATATCTTGAGCTAACATAGCCTTGAAACCATTAAAACATCATGAATTTCTAATATTTGCCTTCCATTTGTGCACTGTGGGCCATCCAAATAGTAGATAGTAGAACACACTAAATAAAAAGATATTATAATTAACAAATTGGGCCTAACAACATATATTGTTTTTATTCTTAGCAGCCAAATTATTGTTAACATGTGCAACTTTGTTTAATTACTTTACAGAAGTCATGTTACTAAAATATGTGTAAGGCAAGGAGATCCATTATTTCCATTGCCATACTGAGATGATGTGCAACGATGCAATTGTCAGTGGTCGTTTGTTACTTGTACACGTAGTCACATACGCCTATAGGTTGTACTGTTAATATATTCATGACCAAACTTAGCCTAAAATATACTTTGTATTTATGTTCAATGGGTTTCTTATCCTAACACACAAACATAACAACGTACAGTAATTATTGGTCAGTATTTCCCAAGGGTGAAACTGACACTGATATTTAGTTTTTGTTCTCTGTTGCAAAAGATATCATTCGTGGATGCGGCACAGAATATTGTATGCTGCGCAATGACATAGGCCAGTTTTGCTATCAGACAGGGAGAGCAACAGTTTCCTTCATTACAGTATGCATACTTGAAAATGTTTCTTTTCTGCATTGGTATTGTAATTATGACGTTTCTATAGTGTCTCATTTTTGCTGTTTTTAGTTAATCATTATGTAATGTTTATCTAACGGTAAGGAGCCTTTTAGTATTTTTCTCTGATTTCAAAACTTTCACCCACTTACTGAACATGTCTGCTGAATGCAAGTTCATTGTTCTTTTTAAGCACTGTTCTTGTTTGCGTTATTGTTCATTAATAATTTCGTTACTGTGCAATTTATCAATCATCGCAGCAAGATTATTGGAGTGTTTGGATAGAAAGTGCATCATAATGTATGTACTTAAATACTTTAGTAGGCTTAGAGTACGCATATGCAACACAGAATTCAGCTGTTCATCAAATATTGTATTTTGAATCTATTTTTTTTTCTTTTGTACAAGAAATTGCTGGGCTTGTTTTTCTTTTGCACTGTTACTGTACTCGTCTTTTTGCGATTCTTCACATCCTTTTTATAGGTATTGGGTGTCTTTTAATTGTTTGGCTGGACTGCGTCTTATTATTGTGGCTCAATTGGAATTTATTTCACTTTAACTACATGGGCATTTTATAGAGGATTTTACATGAGTGATCATGTATTATTGAATTTATTAAACGAGTTGAGGAAAATGGATAAAATGCGAGGCTGTGCCGAGCATTTTATCCCTTTTCCTCAACGAGTTTAATAAATTCAATAATACTTGAGCACGAATGCAAGATTCTATTTATCATATGACATTTAAAACGCATTTTATTCACGATTGTTTACAAAAAAGGTTAACATCCCGCCATAAGTAAACGCGACGTCGTTAAGGACGTCGTATATGTAACGTTATGGGATGTATCTATATAATTTGCATATTTAATCCACTAGTGGATTATCGAAAATATTACATGGCGTTATTACACTCTCAGTCGCGACGTCATATGATAAAATGTAGTAATTGTTCTTAATATTAAGAGTTCTTGTAATTATCAACTGAGTGATATTCAGATGAGATTTGAACAAGAAGTGTGCTTTGTTGTATTTACTAAAAGTGATCAGGTAGTCACATTGTTATCTTTTTACATATGAATTCATTGTTTATGAAATTAAGTTATTTTTGAGGCATTTATCTTTTTGAAAATGATTCATTTTTTTTAGAACGAACAATTCTGTTATTAATTATTAGACAGTAGTATTATGAATATGTTCTATAAAAGGGTTATCCTTTGGAAGCAAGAAATACACCACAGAACTGGAAAATATGAAGTGTACATGTTTTCTGGGCCAGACTAGCTAGTTTCGGCCAATTAGGCCTCATCAGTGACCCTCAAATATTTTCAGAATTTCACAATGGAATCAATGATCCCAAAGGACACGAAAATATAAACTACACTATGATGTAGGGCAGGGAGACTTTTTACGGCCGCCACATGAAGTGTCATTTCAGAAGAAATGCTTAATCTAAAAATGTGTTAGATTTCCAAACTGGTCAAAACTGGCATCACGGTAACGCCATATGGCTTTGCCTACATCACACAATTGCAACCACATATAGACGATTCCCGCCCATCGGCTGCATGCTGCTTCCACGCAGAGCTGAAACCGACCCGCACACGAGTATTGGTAAACCACTTAGAGGATCTCTGCCTGCCCAGGCAAAGCGGTGGGTGTCGGCCAATTCATGCTTATAAACCCTATTGGTTTTATTGGGTGGCAGGGCTTGAGATGTCATTTCATCTCAATGTCGGGTAAAAGTCCCCCAAAAATGGAAGCAACGTTTCCAAAATGACCTTTACAGTGTTGACGGAGACCTTAAACCTCAAATAAAACAAGTAGTCATTCAGTTTGCCTTTTTAGATGTGTTCAGGAAGTAAATCAGTCTGCGGTGGTCTATATAAAGGTGATATTACCTTTTTTGGGTCGATTGTTTATCAATCGACCCAAAGTTATTAACTACAATTCCTTTTCAGTTACCATCACCAATTGTAGGAAAGCCACGTAACGTTATTTATAGTAATGGAATATTGCGTAAGAATCTGCACTGGAATCATGTATTGAGTTTGGCAGATCAACAGATCTGACATCGCAGAATGCGGCATCTGATCAGGTTCTATAATATTTTATTACAGTACGTGGATTTATGGCAAAACACGGCCTCTGGTAAGGATTTACACGTTTTGCTTACAGTACAGGAATGTGAGCATTAGGAAAACATGTCCGTAAGAAATAATGGCGCCCAACATGGTGTCAGAAAATGATAAACATCAGGTAAAAATTATAACATCTTAATTATTTCTGCTTTCAACATAGATTGTTGGTGCTCGTTAGAACCGCCTCAATGAGGCGGTTCTAACGAGTACCCACAACCTATGTCTTGGGGTAAAGATAAGGAAAATAATTTTTACCCCCGTAAACCCCAGTTTCTCTATACAAAGTGGGATGTAAGGGGGTGTTCATTTCCCGGAGCTGTTCACGTGAAGGGTCAACCAAATTAACAGCCTATGCCACCGTTCAGGATCATGTATTATTTACTATAAATTCAAAACCCTAGGCACATATTCATAGTTAACATGCAAATTTCCATGGACGTTTTAGCTTTCAAGTAAAGTGGAATTATTCATGACTTTTGGCTTCTGACGATCTTCCACCTGCCTAATTACACGTTTTGTTTTCAACATATATCGAAATACCTTAAAGAAGATCTTATAATTACTTAGTCATTATCATTATCTATAATTAGTGTTTAATTATAGGCGTCATCTTACAAAACTTCACTATGAGTTTCTGAAGTTGGTTCTTACATTTTTAATGTTGCAATAATCGTGTATAAGCCAGTGAGATTATCATAGGAAGGAAAGTGTTTGTCCTGAGCATGGAGCCTTCCAAACCGGCCAACGTCCGGCCGACAGCGACACGACGTGGCAACGTCGTATCGCTGTCGGCCCGACGTTGGCCTCCTGTTGCGTGCTAGCTGGGCTGTTCATAAGGAATTCAATATTTTTAACACGTTTACTTCCATGGAATTGTGCGTTGTAATTTTCAGCTGAGTGATATTCAGATGAGATTTGGTCAAGAAGTGTGCTTTTTATATGTACTAAGTGATCAAGTAGTCACATTGTTACCTTTGTGCATATGAATTCATTGTCATTGTTTATGAAATTCTGTTATTTTTCAGGCTTTTATCCCATTTACATCTAAGTTTATAAGGTGAGATTAGGACATGAAGTCCATATTTTTGTATTTATACTCGCTTCTCATGGTACCAAGGGTTCCATGGTACCGGGGTAAACAATATTTTGCTGCATTTTGAATCTTGTATAATTCACATGGGCTTGATATCCTCACATCAATGAAGTAAGATATATATCTTTCCATTGGCATATGTACCATTACATTTTTATGATAAATATCTGGATAAATATCTAGAAAGTTAAAAAGCATGTGAAATCTGATTTTTCACATTTTCTCTTCACCCCCTGGTTGTTAAATTTGTCTTTTATTTATTTTTGAAATACCCTATGATTTTTCTTTTGTGGCTTAAGATTTTCTCGGGTAGGTATTATAAATTGAAACATGGAAGAACAATCCTGTTTGTTTCCGGATGATATATACTGCCTTCTATATGCATGGGTATTCGTTAAGTATTGAAAGTGAATTTTAGTCTCAAGTGCACAGGCAGTCTATGCATGTGTTCTTTAAATTACTTTAAACAATCCCAGTGTTTCTGTGCCCCAATGACACCTTTGAGTATAAGCTTAGAACATAAAGTTAAATGATGAATCAAAGTTGCTTGTCTTTCATACAACCCTCATGATAAATTGTACCCCCTGTGTTTCAACTGTAGCTGACTTTATTGTACCATTTGCAGGATTAAAAGCAGTCAAGAATTATTTTACATAATATTTGAAGTTTTGTCTATTTGAAATACTAATGTTTATTGTTTTAAGTAATACGAAAAACCATTACATGTATTTTTAATTGAATCAGTTTTCTACATTTGTCACTTTTCTATTTGCCTTGGTACCATGGGAATGCCTGTTGGCATGAGCAAATTCTGCCTCAGTACATATCTGTCAGTTTTGTAAATACATGCTGAAGTATTGTGATCATTTTTCCTCCTTAATTGTTAGAAGAGACCCTATAGAAAATTAACATAAAATTATTTTAGTGCTGAATAGCTCTAACTGTGAAATATTTATACTGTAGCATTAACTACCTTGGTACCATGGGAAGCCGGGCTACTAAATATGAACTGTAGTCCATTGTTACCTGCACATATAAATGATTTTTCTATAAAATTCTTATTAAAAAAAAACAAACAAAATGATTGGTTGCCTGGTGTTTGGTGCTGATACAAATACTGAAAACCATCCAGTGGCACAACTATATCTATTAGAAGTATTCTCAAGTGTTATTGACTGCTCCTAGAGAAAACCTGAAAATCTTTGCAGTTAAAATGGACAGTCAGGGATAAAAAAAAAAAAAAAAAAAAAAAAAACACTAAGATTTGAGAGGCATTTATCTCAAGGCGAATAAAAAAATCTAACAGAATCTGAAGCTTCGTCTAAAATGACTGGTATGTTGTTCATTTGGATGTTAAATCTCAGCACAACCTTAGCACCAATACAAATTAGACAAGACAGACAGAAAAAAAACTATGCACAGTATTCCATGGGTACATTTGCTGAGGTTTGTCAGCAAGGCTTTTGTGGTGTACTGCTAAACAAAATAGTTTGTTTCTTGGCCATGATTTTCTAAAAGGGGCAATTGTAGTGAACTGGGTGTTTTGAAATAATACTTATTATTATGTTATTAACTACTTACATAAACCATACTATACCATAGTCAACCACATTAAAAGCAGTAGTAAAGTATTATTACACAACATGACAGACACGTAATTATCCTATAATTTCAAATTTTGCTGAATCTGGACTATCATTATTCAGTCTGTTTGAACAACATGTTACCGGATCTCGATTTGCATGAAATTTCATCTACAGATTCCTAATATACATGGGTTTATTTGTTGCTGAAATGGTGTCTTGACAAAGAACATGGTAAAATTACTTATAAAATTTGAATGAATACAAAGCTTGCAGCTGAAATATGGGTGTTCCATTTAAGAAAACTGGATACCCAGCCACTATTACAGCACACATAAGGCCATTCATAGTATCAAATAACTCACTACTGATGGCTTTAGTTACTGTAGAAAGGTTTATATCAGAGTACGCTCTGTTTTGGTTGTGACATCATACAAAACGTAATAAATTTACAATGGAATTACACTTGAAAGCAAATGCATCATAATAACAAAGATTATACCCAAGGCAGTTATTGTGTATAATTTAATAAAATTCCAAGCGTGGACAGAAGCCAATGTAAATTTCCTATACACTGAAAGACCCCCTTTACAAAACTTAGAATATCAAATCATAGATTAGAGGTAGAAGTTGGGTGATATTACAGAGCACCTCATAATTTAAGTCTTTGTATAACATGTTTCTCGAATGCAGTAGAGGACGAATTCCATTTTATAGGCATAATCGATTTAAGGAAACAGCTTTTCAAAGAAATTTCAGATACAATTCCAGAATTTGACTCGTTTTCTCTGGATGATAAATTCTTGTTTATTACATGTATGTCTTTGGGGGAAATGGATATTATTCCGACAGTTCTTCAATATGTTGATAAATGTTTTGAGATCAGACAAAAAATTCGTGATTCTACTCAGTATGCAATCATTTAAACTTAATTTCATAACAATATACAAGATTTAACATACATCTTGATTTGACAGAATAATTAATATAATATAGCTGATAGTATATTAGAGTAAACGACTGCACTGTTAACCATTTATGTCAGAAACCAAAGATATCCTTTTGCTGTCCACAAATGTTCTATCATTGTGTCCTGTATTATGTCTGTTTCTGTTTTGATACATGTGTGATGTTTCTGCCATAAGCCTGTTTGTTTTGGATTGAATGCAGAATAATTTTTTAATCTTTCAGTCTTTGCTTTAAAGGTGCATTATTGAGCTACCGGATCTCATTTTTTTTCTGGTTTTTATCTTCAATGCATACTCCTTTGTCATGTGTACACTTTTGGAGCCAAATACAGCTTCAGAACTTTGTGAAAATGGTCGTTTTCATTCGTGTTTACCCTTCGCTCTGAACATGTGTTCGGAATTTCTGTTCTAAAAATAAATCTGTCACTTTACACATATATGGCGACAGTATCGTCTCTGAGTGTCAATACTTATGGCATGGTATTGAGCGTCATATTTTTTCCGATTCAGGCATGTCCTAGCCAAACAAGGCCAAAAATGAACGTCGCATAACGTCATATATGGGGATTCTATTTTTGGCACGAACTAAAAATAGATCTAACTAGTGTGCGAAACCTAGTTAGGGAATCCCTCTCAAATTCGTTTACCTGTCATCATAATTGTTCGCATTTTTGCATAAAATGCATTTATTTGTATTGTTTTAAAGAAAAAAACCGGCTATATGTATTTTATTTTTGGAAGCATTTTTTTCCGGATAGCTCAATAATGCACCTTTAAAATAGCATAATTATGTGTCACCGTGTTTTTTCGAAAGCCTTCCAAGCATACACCTACGTGTATACTACTAAAAGAAATTAGCCTCAAAAACTGGATAAAAATGTAAAGGCGTGGTGCATTTTGTTGGTTTTAAATAAAAGCGAATTTTAATTAACATTAATTTATAAATGTTATGCTCCATTTCCGGAATATTCTTAAGTTTTCTAGATTCTGTGGGGAAAATTAAGGTTTGTGGTATATTCTCCAAGATTTCATTCTCAGAAGTTATTTTGTTGGTTTGATTTTAGATTTAACGTTCTCGTCAACACTGTATAGGTCATTTTGGAGCCTTGCTTCCAATTTTGTGGGACTTTTACCCGCCCAAAAAACCAACAGGATTTATAAACATGGACGGTCAGACTCGTACTGCTTTCCCTCGGCAGGCTTTGATTCTCTAAGCGGTTTGTCAGTACTCGTGTGCGGTCGGTTTCAGCTCTGCGTGGAAGCATCATGCATCCCATCTATTTTTTCAAGCCCCCCATGGGTAGGGGGCAACATCCTCAGAAGTTAAGATCATACGGTTATGTGTTCCAGTGATACAGACAAAGCATATATCGCAGAGTCTTCTACCATGGTTGCAGTAGTTTTACTATTATAGCAAAAGCTTTTTTCTACCTTGTTGCACCAAAATCTTTCCCGCGCTTGCACGGATCAATGTGGGCGTACAACGCAACTACATGTAAATACAAATTCGCGGTTAGTGTGCCATAATCTGATAAGACAGAGATTTGGGCATGTTTACAGCAAACGATCTGATTATGGCATGATCTGATCAGAGCGCAAGTTCTGATTGCATCTCAAAATGACGTTATCAGAGATTTCCATCATGTTACATGTATCTAGTTCATTAATGAAGGTCTTATTAAATCATGATAAAATATTCATGTGCTATAGTGCCTTCGTTTATATCTGCAGAAGATTTATTTTTCGAAATGAAAATTTGTGATATTTTTCTTATTAAAGGTTGTGGGTGCTCGTTCGAACCGCCTCATTGAGGCGGTTCGAACGAGTACCCTCAACCTATTTGTTGGAACAGAAATAAGAAAAAATATTTTAAACGATTTTTGTATATAAAGCGGGGTTTACATGGGTGTTCATTGAACGGAATTGTTAATATGGTGCACAATTTTTATTTGGCTAACACATCTATGTCAGATTACAAAGCTGTTTTTTAACCCTTGACCTGCTGCATATTTAAATATGCCACACCCACTACTGATTATCAACCAATCAGATTACTGGATGTAAATTATTGCAACAAATTAATGAACTAAATGGCAAACAATGAAGATCCAGATGAGATGGCTTCTTCTGATCTGGATCAACATTGTTTGAAAGATAAAATCAGCAGGACAAGGCTTAATGCACATAAAGTGATTTTCCAGTCTCTCAATTTTTCTCTCATTTTTCCTTTTTTTTCTTTTCTTTTCTTCTTTTTTTTTCTCCAAATATACAGTAATGGGTGTTCGTTAAGCCGCCTCAGCGAATACACACAGTCTATGTGTTTTGCAGAAACTAAACTTCTTGCACGCCAAAAGGAAATCCTGGATTAAACCATGAAATAGATATAATTTTTTTTTATCTTACCCAAATTTTCCTTACTAAGGACAGGATAAAAATCGAGACATTACACTTCTTTGAATAAGGTGTCGTTGTTGAGTTTACTGCAAGTAAAGTGACGTCACGCGTACAGAACGTCGCATTATTTTCATCACTATAATGCAGTCATTGAAAATACTCGATAATGAGCTGAAAAAGAGCACTGTGTGGGTGTGATAGGTTAATAGAAAAATAATTCCAGTTCGATCGAAGGCAAGCCTTGTGATGCTGGACAGTGGACTTCCCACCCCTCATAAACCCCAAGAGTCGACTCTTTGGCTCAGTGGTTAGAGCACTGGACTTCCACCCGAGCGACCCGGGTTCGAAACTCACAATAGGCGGGATTTTTCTCAAGCTATGCTTCTTTCCTTTGTTAAGGCTTTCATGTCGTCCGGGAGCGGACTTAATTTCGCCGAAAAATGGCTTCGTGCCGAAGTTGGCTTCTGTTATCTTATATGATGACTTTCTTGAAGAGGAGTTACGGACCGCATTGCCTCCCTTAAATTATCTGCCGTGGCAGATTGTTCACACATCTTCCATGTTTATAACCACTCTCTGACAACTGCGTCAGAGAGTGTGCCCATTGGCTGAGGGGAAAGGCCATTGGACTTCCGCACAAGCGGCCCGGGTTCGATCCATGCTTCTTTCCATTGTTACGGCATTCTTGTCGTAAGAGTTTGTGTCGTTGAGACGGAAGGGTGCTTTGTAAAAAAAAGCTTGTTGTGAAACATTGACTCGGTGCATGTGTTTGGACTCTGGCAGACAGTCAAGACCCAGATCAGAAGCCACCGGAATTAAAGGGTTAAACAAAACAGCCCAATTCTCTGTTCAGGACCACTTTACCAGCTCAGAATATAAGAATCTTATATGGGTGTGAGAGGTGGATTGAAAAATCCGTCCCGAGGGACACTGTCCGGTATCACGAGGCTTGCCGAGTGATACCGGACAGTGATCCCGAGGGACGAATTTTTCTATCCACCCCTCACACCCATATTGGATACTTTTTCTTGCATACCTTCCATTTCTATTGCGAATTTTTAATGCTGCTGTCACTTCGGTTACCGACGTCCGCCGTTTTTTGATGACACAACAGGAATGTTTAGTGACGTCATGCATGACGACGCCGCTTATGAGGTTGTAATCAACCAGTGCATTTATCAAAAACGGGATTATATTCGATTTTGGGTCGGAACACCAGGGTCAGAACATAATTTTCTATCCCAGGGTAAAATCACGGATTTCCTTGTCTGGTGTGCAAGCAACAATAGACCCAACACTGCCGTCAGTCCTTTGATTTTTAGAAGAAACAAAGCCCATAGCGAATGCCATTGAACACCGTGTTCTCCGTGTATACAAAATGGTTGGCAACAGGATAACCGGACTTAGTTTGTAAGAATTAGAAAAATCAAAGCGCCGAAAGCACTTATGGATCGATTGTCACTAAGTGCAGGCGGCAAAATTTGTCCTGAACGAGGAATTAGACCCTTAAATGTCTATACTTTAAGCAAACAGTGTAGACCCTGATCAGACGCCGCGTTATGCTTAACCCAACATATGCGTTTCCAGTCCAGACTGTCTTAGCCAGCACTCTGACTCACAGCGATAAGACTTGTGAGGTCGGCCTCCGCCCATCGGGGCTTGAAGAAATATATGGGCTGCATGATGCTTCCACGCAGAGCTGAAACCAACCGCACACGAGTACTGGTAAACCACTTAGAGGATCTATTAAGCCTGCCTAGGCAAAGCGGTGCGAGTCGGACCGTCAATGCTTATAAACTCTTGGTTTCATTGGGCGACAGGGCAAGAGATGTCATTTAATCTCAGTGTTGGGTAAAAGTCCCACACAATTGGAAGCAACGTCTCCAAAATGACCTAAACAGTGTTGACGGGGACGTGAAACCTCAAATCAAACAAACATAAGAATAGTGAGGTTATTGTCTATAAATAACCCTTACCATGATTTCCGACAAGTCTGTGATAGTCACGAATGGCTACTGCGCTTTATAAGGTTGGCTCGTTTGAAACAATCGACCCAAAAATCATCAGTTTCGGAAAGGTCGTGGGTAGATGTAAGGTGTACGCAACTGCATTTCTACAATTCCAGCACGTACGTAATGTCAGATGTCAGAAAATGTGTGATTTAGACAAAAGATTTAAACTAGAATGACAGCCAAAATCGATCTTTATAGCGAATGAGCCAAACCAAAGGAATAAATGTCTACAGGCATATGTCTTTGTTTGTTTGTTTGATTTGAAGTTTAACGCCCCCGTCAACACTGTAAAGGTCATTTTGGAGACGTTGCTTCCAATTTTGTAGGACTTTTACCCGACACTGAGATTAAATGACATCTCAAGCCCTGTCGCCCAATGAAACCAATAGAGTTTATAAGCATGGACGGGTCGACTCGCACCGCTTTGCCTGGGCAGGCTTAGATCCTCTAAGCGGTTTTCCAGTACTCGTGCGCTGGTCGATGTCAGCTCTGCGTGGAAGCATCATGCAGCCCATCTATTTCTTCAAGCCCCGATGGGCGGGAGCTATACAGGCATATGTCCAAAGCAAAAATAAGATATTATTATAATAATAAATTCTTGTACTTCACTGTCATCCGAAAGCAGACTTGAACATTGAGTCAATTGGTCTACAAAGCGTCTAAGAAAGACAATCTTCAGACGGCGCATGCACATTCTGACTAGCTAGCCTTCGCTGGGCGCACATGATATAAACCGATCAAGGGAAAAAGCTATTTTCGGGGTTTGCGACCAGTAGACTGGCTCCCTGTCGTATGTTCATATTTTTATAACTTGATCAAGAAACACAATCCAAACATTTCTTTTCCTTCAAAGTTGTCTTTCTTTCTACGGTTAGAACATACGTCAAACTCAGCTGGAATCAGTAAAACATCAGTGAAAACATATTTTTGTAAGTTTGACAAATTTATAGTTTGACGATGGGAGCCAGTCTATGCGACCAGGTAAGACACAGAAAGGCCTAATTAATTCCGGCATGTACACAGCCTTCGGTGTTTAAAACATACTAATTTCTACTACCTGAGCAGCGAACAACAAAAGCGCTGATCAGACTGCGAGCATGCGAAGACTGGTTTGCACAATTGTTATTTGCATGTGGAACAAGACAGGTTTTCTTCTGACATGTCTAGACAAATGACAAAACAAACAAACAAAAAAAAAACAACATGTCTTCAGGTTTTGCGGCCAGAAAACACTCAAACCGGACCGCTCAGGTACACAGAGTTGCAGGAGTCTTGGAAACAATCAAATTGTAGATTTTGAACTATCACATCAGCGAACGCTCACCCAGCGGGCACCTGACTGACAACTAAGCAACGTCGAATCAACGTCGATGACGTTGCATCGACGTTGATACGACGTTGCATTTACGTTGTGTGCCCAGTGAGTCTGGCGCGGTTTTGCAGGCTGGTCTGCTCATTTGGTGTTCACAGATGGCAAAACATTTTCTTTACATGACGTTGCTCATAAGATGTGTTGGTTAATCATACGAATGGATTATTTGTTTACAATATTCTGCTTGTGCCACATACAGGAACTTAAAGAAGCAAGGATTAGTTAATTTAGAAACTGTTGCTACAACGCCTTCGATAAGAGGACAGGTACTCGTGTACATGTACGGTCATGGCTACACTGTCCGTCGAGGACGTGATCAAATGTTTTTGTTATGAACAGTTTTGTTTGTTTGATTTGAGGTTTAACGTCCCCGTCAATACTGTAAAGGTCATTTTGGAGACGTTGCTTCCAATTTTGTGGGACTTTTACCCGACATTGAGATGAAATGACATCTCAAGTCCTGTCGCCCAATGAAACCAATAGGGTTTATTAGCATGGACGGTCCGCCTCGCACCGCGGTTCCTGGACAGGCTTAGATCCTCTAAGCGGTTTACCAGTACTAGTGTGCGGGCCGGAGTCAGCTCTGCGTGGAAGCATCATGCAGCCCATATATTTCTTCAAGCCCTTATGGGCGGGGCCGCATTTGTTGTGAACAGAACAAAGTACTCTTAGACTGACGAGTTCTCAGTGGATAGTAGCAATCCAAGTATTTAAAAGCTTATGGGTCTGTAATTTTTTATATATAAAATAGATAAAATAGTCAGCTTTGTAGACTTGCCCAAGTATGTTAATTCGGTGTAGAAATAATTGTTTACAAAAAAAAAAAAAAAGTAAAAAAATGAAAAATAAAATACATTGTAAATGAAATAGCAATACAGTCTTTCATGAAAATTGTGAAATTAATATTCATAGATGAAGACTAAAGAGACTTTTACATATTTTTTTGTTTAAAGGGACTTTCATTTAAAAATAAAAAGAATGTAGATGTAGAGACTTGGGCAAGTCTATCAGCTTTGTTACGCCGGTGGACCTGTAGCGTGAGATAACTGATCCCGTGAGATTCTTCAGTCGCACCGGAAGCGGCTGAAATCCCTCACGGAGGGGTGTGAGAGAATTGTAATACGATTGACTTGGGTATCGAAACTCTCTCAGTATATTAAATGATAAATTATGTTGGCACATTAATTAAACTTTAATTTTATGCTGGAGAAGCCTATCAAATTAAACTTTAATTTTATGCTGGAGAAGCCTATCTAAGGAAATTAGAAGATGTGTTACTAATGATTTTACCATTTTATCATATCATTATCATCATTATTTATGTATTTACTTATTTATTTATTTATTTATATTTTTATTCACCAAGCCCCGATTGGCGGGGGCCCAAGGACAAACAGATACTATAGATTGTAGAAGGATATTATCTAATCTGCCAAGCTGAACTTATATTGGGGTCCGACCTGACCAAAACCAAACTGCAACGCCCGAGATCACTCAGGGCGACTGGACTTTGGGTCGAGATGGTCCGTATTCATACCGATGTTGATTATCAAATTACGAAAAAAAAAAAAAACAACAACAACAAAAAAAAAAAAAACGGTAGGGACGTCTCTAACTTCTTACTACTAACTTCTTTCTTCCTGCTTCGACGTTGTTTAGGTAGGTTGGTAGGTAGGATGGCTAGGTAGGTAGGTAGGTAGGTAGGAGGGTGGCTACATACCAGCAAAAGATTGGCTGCATGATGCTTCCACGCAGAGGAGAACCCGACTGGACACGAGTTCTGGTAAACCGCTTAGAGGATCTAAGCCTGCCCAGGCAAAGCGGTGCGAGTCGGACCGTCCATGCTTATAAATCCTATTGGTTTCATTGGCCGACAGGGCTTGAGATGTCATTTTATCTCAGCGTCGGGTAAAGGTCCCACAAAATTGGAAGCAACGTCTCCGAAATGACATATACAGTGACCACCTAAAATTAATACGTATTAATACTTATTCTGCTTTTAAAAGCTTATTTTGAAGGCTGCACTTAATATTTCTTTGTGTTTTCTGATCACAGTGTCCTCTGGTCAGGGACCACCTTTCGGACTGTTCAAAAGTGGTCTTTAAGACCACTTTTGAACAGTTCCAAAGGTGGTCTTAATAGAGAAATTTTTACTGTACAGTTTTGTCCGGGACGTTAATCCTCAAATCAAACAAAGCAAATCTACTACTCGTACCTAAATTTCTACCTACCTAGAACGTCGAGGGAAGAAGTTAACAGAAGTTAGAAATAAAAAGTAAGTCTACCTACCTACCTACCTACGTACGGAACCAGGGAAGGGACATTCCTGTTCTAGTTCTAGCTGTAAATAACAATAACATTAGAGTGGGAAAGAAAACAAGAAATATGTCGTTTAAACGATAGACATATTTCTTGTTGTCTGTTCCACTCTGAAAAAGTAGCGTGGAATTTAAAACAATACAATTAGAATGGAACAAAAATAAAAAACAAAAATATGTCGTTTAAACGATATATGTCTTGTTTTCTGTTCCACTCTGAAAAAGTAGCGTGGAGTTTAAAACAATAAAATTAGATTGGAACAAAATATGTCGTTTAAACTCTGGTAGCCAGCTTGAAATGCTTCAAACGACATCTCCTCCAAAACCAACGGTCAAATTGAGATGAAACTTGATTGGAGGCATCGGGGTGACATGGCGATTCAGATTTGCTAAATTCGTCCCGTTCCAATATCCAAGATGGCTGCTATTCTTCAAACGACATCACCTCCCAAACCAAAGGTCGAATTGGGCTGAAACTAAATGGGATAGGGCTGTCGTGGAGATTCAGATTTGCTAAAATCATTTCGTTCCGATATCCAAGATGGCCACCAGGCCATCTTTAAATTCTTCAAAGCACCTGCATAGTAATTGCATATAAGATTTACAGGGAGGGGCAGCTCAGGTGTTGTCAGTATATATCATACTAGCCGAGTCACCAAGAAGATTCGCTATTCTGGCGTTTTTGCAAGCGGCCATATACACCACAGCTTTGTTTGTGTTACAGTTGTATTCGCAAGTTTGCTTGTTTTGTTTACTTTTTTGATAACAGAACATGCCAAAGGCCGTTACAAACGATAGCTGCCAAACTATACACTTCCACTCTGCATCAACATCATCTCTTCCTGAATCCTAAATCAGACAAAGCTGTTCAGAAACTTAATCAGAAACATCCAGATTATTTAAACCTGCAGTTTCCGAATTGCTAAAGACAGTGTGATCTGATAGACAAAATGGCCACCAAGACGCAATGTAATTTATGAACAGCCTCATCCAGCTGTGTGATTCTGGCCCACTTGGGCCTCTAGTTCTTGTTTTCTGTTCCACTCTGAAAAAGTAGCGTGGAAAGGACAATAAGATATGTGTGGTTTAAATGACATATTTTTGTTTTCTGTTTCATTCTATTTTTATTGTTTTAAATTACACGCTACTTTTTCAGAGTACAACAGAAAACAAGAAATATGTCGTTTAAACGACAGCTTTTTGTTTTCTGTTCCGTTCTATTTTTATTGTTTTAAATTCCACGCTACTTTTTCAAAGTGGAACCAAAAACAAGAAATATGTCGTTTAAACGATATATTTTTGTTTTCTGTTCCATTCTAATTTTATTGTTTTAAATTCAACGCTACTTTTTCAGAGCGGAAAAAGAAAAAAAAACAAAACAAAAAAAAAAAAAAAAAACAAGAATATGTCGTATTATATCGTTTAAACGACATATTTCTTGTTTTCTTTTACACGCTAATTTTATTGTTTTAATTTCTGTTCTGCTAGTCACTGGAGCAGAAGTGTCCCTCCCCGGGTTCCGTACCTACCTACCTACCCATCCAGCCACGCACCCACCAGACCATTCACCCTACCTACGTACCTACCTACCTAAGTACGTTCGTCCCCATAAAAGCAGAAAGGTGTGAAAATTAGTCAGTAGGTAAAGATTTACATTTGCATGCATGTATACGAGTGCAAAAACAAAACACTTAGCAATGATTTATCTATGTGCATAGTAGAAAAAGAAGAAATATTTTACAGAACACGCCAAGCAGGCTGTACAGCCCATAAAGATATATGCAAAGTATTAACAATTGTATGATGAACACTGCAGCGTACAAAATAATATAAATGCATGCATATGTATATTAAAAGGAAATAGAAACTCAAATTAAGTCCATGTACAACAATGAAACGAACAAATCTTGCAGCGGAGTTGTAAATACATGTTACTGTCAAGAGAAAATACACTTCAAAAATTATATATTCGTATACCGCATAGGAAGCTAAGACGGACTTAAAAGTCCCATTGTTTGATTTGAGGTTTAACGTCCCCGTCAATACTATTTAGGTCATTTTGGAGACGCTGCTTCCAATTTTGTGGGACTTTTACCCGACATTGAGATGAAATGACATCCCAATCACTGCCAATGAAACCAATAGGGTTTATATGCATTGGACGGTCCGACTCGCATCACTTTGCCTGGGCAGGCTTAGACCATCAAAGCGATTTACCAGTACGCATGTGAGGTCGGTTTCAGCTCTGCGTGGAAGCATCTTGCAGCCCAATCTAATTCTCCAAGCCTTGCTTGGCGTGTACCAACACATTGTAGGTAAAGTAGTTCCTCATTCCTACAAGAGATATTGTTTCAGAATGCCAACATGTCAGACTCTTTATCGCGAAAGCACTTTTAGCAAATTGTTAAAAGTTGCTTCACTGACTTCTCGGATTCTTTCTTGAATATTAGCTTAATTCGTACGTCCGAAGCCTAAACCGAAAGGTAACGCTCAAGGTGGGGGCGGGAATGAGGTAAATTTTTTACTTATTTCTGCTCAAAGAACTAGCTTGTGGGTACTAGTAAGAACAACCTAAATGAGGCGGTTCTGACGAGCACCTACAACCTATGCTTTCGAAAATCACTGATTTTCGTCTGAAAAATTTACGTTGCAGTGTTCATCATACAATTGTTAATACTTTGCATATATCTTTATGGGCTGTACAGCTCTCAGTATAATGTCTTCTTCTTTTTCTAGTATGCGCATTGATAAATCATTGCGAAACATCACGCCAACAAGTCCGTGAAATAACCACCCCTTACACCCACTTTATATTGAGAAAAAAGGGGTTTACGGGGGTATACGTTATTTTCTTTATTTCTGCTCCTAGACATAGGTTGATGGTACTCGTTAGAACCGCCTCAATGAGGCGGTTCTATCAAGCACCCACAACCTATGTTTTGAGTATAAGTAAGGATAAGATCACAAATTTTCATAAGAAAATTGACCGTTTGGGAGATGTAAAAAATGCACTATGATGCACGGGTGTGTTATCGTAATGTATTTTGTTTTTGCACTCGTATACATGCATGCATATGTAAATCTTTACCAATGTGCGTTAAATAAAATCAAAACAAACAAACATATGTGATCATATAAAAACAAGAAGCAAGGGAATGCGCACGAAATACACGTTATTTATTTTTATAAAATTGCTCATTTCATTGAATAAAAAAGTGAACATTGCTGAATAAGCTACCTACAGTACACTGTAAATAGGCAATCTTATTTTCATCACGAAAACATGCCGTTATAATTTTGACCCCCTTCAACCCCACTTTTGTATAGTAAAACTTGGGGGTCTGAAACGGGTGAGTCGCATAGCCACATCGGTAACATCTTATCATCTGCTAGAGAGACCATTGGTATAATGAGAAACGAGAAAACTGAAGTATATTTTAGTAGTAAGGCTCTAAACCAAAAGCATCTTTCATACGTCAGACCTCTTCTGGAATATTCATCTATCGTCTGGGATGGCTTCACTCAGTCTGAAAAAAGCATATTTGGGGGCAACTTCAGAATGAAGCTGCTTGGATTGTAACTGGCTTACATGTAACACGTTCTGTCTGTATTGTTAATTTGTACAGCGAGTGTGGCTAGGACTCGTTAGCAAACAGAAGACATTCTCAAAAGTATTTTTTATGTGCAAGGTTGTTAATAACCTTACACCGAATTATCTATGAACTGATATCATTCCAACTACTGTTGGAGAAATATCGAATTATCCTATTATATATAGTAACCGATATAACATTTCCACTCCGTACGTTCGTACTGAAGCGTACTTAAGTCTTTTCTAGATCCTCTGTACCATCTTCTGTTCGGCTCTGGAACAATCTGCGATCTGTAACTAGAGATTATGTCTTTCAGATATTTGTTAGAAGGAGAAATGTTAAATAGTGCAACCGTTCCAGACTTCTTTATTGGAGGGAACAGAAAAGTGTCAATCTGGCATGCGCGAATTCGTAATAACTGCAGTGCTTTGAAAAGTGATATCTGTGAAAATCACTAAAGCAACGATAAAATGTGTGTATGCGGATTGGAAAGTGAATATGCTTTTCGTTATTTTTGAGTGCAATAATTATGACATTCAGAGAATACGTATGTTTAGACAAACACACCCTTTTCACCCACAAAGTTTTGTTACTTTACTCTATGGTAAACCAATGAACAGAATAGTCTTCCTTTTCAGGCTGTTCATAGATTTATTAAAGACACCAATAGATTTATTCACTCTCTAAATTTGACATGCTCAAAAACTACACTTATTTCTATATCTGTCACGCCTACGGAATGATAGAATGCGTAACCATTGGTTAAGAACGTGAAGCAATTAGAGCGACATCCGGTTAGGAATTAGATCGCTAAAAAAGGTAAAGAAACTGTGCAGTTTCTGTGTTTCATATGTTATATAATTTTTACGAGGAAGTTATTTAAAAAACGGGGAATAACATTCAGGAGCCCATTGATATCGGCATCTTTGGAGTAAATACCAAATCCCGTACTTTACACATTTTGGCTATATTTAGTTTCTCCTGTTGAAGGTGAACTCAAGCCTTAGAAAACGAGTGGTTTTTCGAGGTGTTTGTTGCCTTTTATTTATTACTGCGCTTTGCTACAAGTTCAGCGTATTAACATGCACACACAATAAACATATATGGTTAAATGTGTTGTGAATATTTTGCTTGTCAATGCAGCACTAGCGAGAAATCACCACGGAAAAGGTCGAAAATGGTTGTTGACGCATTAGATCTATAGAAATGATAACAGAGCTTGCAACTATAAAGCGGATCTGTTTTCATCTCCACGGCCCCAGAATCACCCGCACCTTGTTCTACGGAACCATTTTTAGCCAACCTGATAAGCAGTTCGCTATTGATTCGATAATGACATAGTATTTTATGGAAACATTTTCAGTCTCCAGAATCATAGTACTGAATGATTTTCACGGACTATTACGCTGTGTTTGTCTTATCAATGGTCCGGTAATTGACAGAAATGAAATAAAACAGGTTTTGGAGTTTTAATTTCTGCGAAGAACACCTCATCTGCCAAAATTTGCTGGTTAAGCATTAGATCGTCTGGTTGAGCATTCGATAACCAGAGGAGAAAATCAAACCAGTTGCTGCCTAAGTAAATGCCAGCAGCTTACTACAATAAAAGGTGGTCTACATATGATTTCTGAATTGTGTTAAAATCACCAGAGAAGGAAAGCTGTGATGAAAAATACTTTTCTGGACAAGACCATTAAATGTCTGGGTATCATGCTTATCTGACCGAATGACGCGCCGATTCATAAATAAGAGGTCATTACTTGGCGGTTTATTTATGTTATTGTTTGTCACTGATTGTATGTATCGCATTTTGGATAGCCAGCTGGTATTGATTCCTGATCATTGCTTTACTTCTATTTTTTATAAGCACCAAGTTTATAATCATGGGTGTCTTATGCTCAACCTGGCTGTCTAATGCTTGACCATAGAAACACGATATAGATTTAATCGCCATTACAAAAGCGTAAGCTGGCCATTTTGTTTTCTACAAAAGCAAGTAATGACCTCTTAATTATGAATCTGTGCGTCATTCGGTCAGATAAGCATGATACCCAGACATTTAATGGTCTTGTCAAGAAAAGTATTTTTCATCACGGCTTTCTTTCTCTGGTGATTTTAACATAATTTAGAAATCATATGTAGACCACCTTTTATTGTAGTAAGCTGCTGGCATTTACTTAGGCAGCAACTGGTGAGATTTTCTCCTCTCTGGCTATCGAATGCTTAACCAGACGATCTAATGCTTAACCAGCAAATTTTCGCAGATGAGTTCTTCGCAGAAATTAAAACTCCAAAACCTGTTTAATTTCATTTCAGGCAATTACCGGACCATTGATAAAACAAACACAGCGTAAAAGTCAGTGAAAATCATTCGGTACTATGATTCTGGAGACTGAAAATGTTTCCATAAAATACTATGTCATTATCGAATCAATAGCGCACTGCTTATCAGGTTGGCTAAAAAATGGTTCCGTAGAACAAGGTGCGGGTGATTCTGGGGCCGTGGAGATGAAAACAGCTCCGCTTTATAGATGCAAGTTTTGTTATCATTTCTATAGATCTAATGCGTAACCAACCATTTTCGACCTTTTCCGTGGTGATTTCTCGCTAGTGCTGCATTGACAAGCAAAATATCCACAATACATATAACCATATATGTTAATTGGGTGTGCATGTTAATACGCTGAACTTGTAGCAAAGCGCAGTAATAAATAAAAGGCAACAAACACCTCGAAAAACCACTCGTTTTCTAAGGCTTGAGTTCACCTTCAGCAGGAGAAACTAAATTTAGCCAAAATGTGTGAAGTACGGGATTTGGTAATTACATCAAAGATGCCGATATCAATGGGTTCCTGAATGTAATTCCCCGTTTTTTAAAAAACTTCCTCGTAAAAATTATATGACTTATGAAACACAGAAACTGCACAGTTTCTTTACCTTTTTTAGCGATCTAATTCCTAACCGGATGTTGCTCTAATTGCTTCACGTTCTTAACCAATGGTTACGCATTCTATCGTTCCGTAGGCGTGTCTGTGCTCCACTTAGATACAAAATAACATTGGGGGTCGCAAAACGCACAGGACACTTTTCTGTTACTACTTTCTCCTTTCTCTTCTTTCGTCTGCTCTGATTGCATTTGAACAAACGTTTATTTGTCATGTTTTTGCATGGGGAAGGACTGTAACTAATGATGCGAGAACTTGTAGCCAAATCCCATTGGTATATCTAAAAAGGCAATAAAATATATTTACACTAGCTATCATTACCTGCATTTCGTACAAATTTCAAATGATTGGTTAATGGTTGTCTTGTGGTCATACTCAGATTCATTTGTAACTTTGGGACGATTGTCAAACAATCAACCGAAAAATAACGATCATATTAAACGAATGCAACTACTTGTGAAAATAGTGTGTTTGCTATTTTATTTTCGTTTCTCCAACAGGTTTGCGAAGCAGTATTTTTTGACAATGTCTGAAACAATTAGAGAGAGTATCATTGGCCAAGAACAGGACACTGTGCGGATAAATATCTCAGGAACTATTTTTCAAGTGGAAAAATCAACATTGCTCCGTTTTCCGAAGAGTCGCTTGGCAAAGCTTGCTGCGGATGACTTGGAAACAGCGAACAAAGGCCACACCTTTTTCTTTGATCAAGATGCTACATTGTTCGGATACATTTTAAGATGTTACCGTTCAGGTGAGGTCCACGTCCCACCCATTGTTTGCCCACGTGATTTCCTCCGAGAACTGGAATTCTGGGAAATTCCTATGACACAAATAGCACCATGTTGTTGGCCGACATTTTATAGAGCAGACGATATTCTGGAGACACTAGAAAAGCTAACGAAAGCTACGACAGAGTCAGAAGAAATACCAACACTCGGTGACAAAAATTGCTGGAGTGAAAAGGTGTGGTGTTTTCTGGATAATCCTAATTCTTCACAGGCAGCGAAGGTATTTGTTTCTAAACACAAACGTATGCCATCGCGCAGCGCTCTCTCTCTCTCTCTCTCTCTCTCTCTCTCTCTCTCTCTCTCTCTCTCTCTCTCAATCACGAAAACACGTTTATGTAATTTTGACCCATTAAATATGTTCTATAAAGGGGTTAATGGCCAACTTTTGATAACAGACTCACTCTATTACCTGGACCAATCACGAAAACACGTCTTTATAATTTTGACCCATTAAATATGTTCTATAAAAGGGTTCATGGCCGACCGTCGATAACAGAGTCACTCTATTACCTAAACGTCCGATACACATGATTGGCACTGATTTAGATAGGAGATTACTTTTAAATAATCTTTTTGAAACTTATGGCTATAGATAGAAACTTTTTTCAGTCGGCATTGAATGCTACATTATATCCCGAGCATCACGTGAACAAGTCCGTGAAATAAACATCCCTTAAACCCCACTTTATATAGAGAAAACTGGTGTTTACGGGGGTATACATTATTTTTCTTATTTCTGCTCCAAGACATAGGTTGTGGGTGCTCGTTAAAACCGCCTCAATGACTACCCACAATTCGCAGTTTTAAGTAGCAATGTGAAAAGTATCAGATTTTTTTTTGTATTTATAATGTTGGCGATTCAATTACTTGAATTTACCGGCCCCGATAGCTCAGTTGCTAGAGTGTCCGCTCCTGGGAACGGGAGGTCATGGGTTCGATCCCGGGCCGCGACATACCAAAGTCGTTAAATGGTACTAGCTGCTCCTCGCTTGGCACTCAGATTTACGGGGTAGTGCTAGGACTGGTCGACCCAGTGTCAGGATAATGTGACTGGGTGTGGTATCATGTAATGTGTCTGGGACATGATACTTCAGTGAGGCAGCACTATAAAAGTGAGCATTGAGCTCCCTGTCGCAACCAGACACCGTCGTGATATGACTGAAAAATTGTTGAAAGCGACGTTAAACCCGAATTCACAAACACTCAATTGCTTGAATATGCGTGTTTTCGTAATGACGATCCTCTTTTCAGACTACCCATAATAATAATTATAGACTGTCATGCTACGCGACTCTGTTGATCTTAAGTATTTTTAACGAAACTTCTTTAATACCCCTGATTTACCTTTATTTGCCAGTTTTAAAATAGTTGGAGATTACCCTTTGGCAACAAGGAATACATCGCAGAACTGAAAGAATGTAGTGTACATGTTTTCTGGGCCAGACTAGCTAGATTACGCCAATTAGGCCTCACCATTTGCAAAGGTCCACAATGGAATCAATGATCCTAAAGAACAAGATAATATAAACTACACTATGATGAAGGGCAGGGAGACTTATAACGGCCGCCACACATTCCCTTCAAACCAGCTTTTATATTGTAGACCTTTGGTTTACAAGGGAATATATAATTTTTCTTACATCTGCTCGCGAACATAGATTGTTGGTACTCGTTAGAATCGCCTCGCCGAGACGGTTCTAACGAGTTTCCACAATATATGTTTTGATCAGAATATGAAAAATATCAGCATTTTTTTATCTGAAAAAGTTCATTTTTTGGTGGTAAAAGATTCAATTTGTTCCGCAATCAGGCATTCTAGTACATGTAACCTAATAAAGGAGGTCGAATACAATATAAATGCACGCTATAATCGGCAGTGACCTATAATACCTTCTACTGACCTATAATACGTCTAGTGACCGTTTATAGACCGAACCTGCATTTCAGGTCCCTATTTTACAACTATAAACAATAATATGCAACCTTTCATACATGGGAAAACAACGAAACTGCAAGTTAACATCTTTGCAATATTTATTTAAACAGATTTTCAGAAATTTCAGCTAAACCATTACCTTCTCGGCTTTTCCTGGTTTGGATGGCCCGTTGGAATAACTGTGCACTGCTACTGCAGTTGCGTCTCAACCTCGAAAATAATTTTTAAAGCTACAATAAACTATTTATTTGCTGATTTTCACACAGAAAGTAAAGCGCTGGTAAACTGTTATTTGAGCGTCCGTGTTGTTTCCTACCTTCTTGTGGCGCAGTGACGTCAGAAACTTTGCATTCGTTGACGTCACGTTATACTACGTGTGTGCGCCATGACACTGAATGCCATAACGCGCTGGTTCTAAACGTGTTTTTTTGACGTCACGTTTACTACATGTCGCTGTGTGAAATAGCTCGGAGATTCTTGCTGATGGAATTTATCGAAGTATAAACTTTTATTTCAACCATTCAAATCGCTCGAAATGTATAAAATGATTGCGAGTTGGAATTAAAAAAAAAAATAATAATAATATTGTTCTAAGTGTATACAAACACAGAAATTTCTTGTCATTAGGAAAAGTGCATATAAACAAGGCCAGCTTTATTCGCCTAAAACTTTGCTTTGTTTTAGCAGAGCTTCAAGCATAAAACCATATCCCAGCAATGTTTTAAAAGGGTCGGGAAATATAAATAGATTATGATATGGCATTTTTCATATGGTACCCCATATCAGCCCTCGTCTCATATCAGTCCTCATACCTTTGGCCCTCGTGCTGATATTGGAGTCTCGGGCTGATATCTGGTATGATATGAAAAGTGCCAGATGGGTCTATTTATTAAACGTATTTATCGTATGACGTCGCGTCTTAGCGTGTAATAACGCCGTGTAATATTTTCGATAATCCACTAGTGTATTAAGCCTGCAAATTAGTTAGTTTATAGTTTATACTAATTTATTTTAGTTCGATTGCGATGAAAGCTTCAAGCTTATTGAATCGCTCTCGAACACTCACTCCGGGTGTTTTCATGCGCGCGCGAGAGAGAGAGGCAGTTGCTTTTACACCACTGCTACCCATTTCCACCTGGGTGGAGTGGGGCAGTGTCATTACGTGTCTTGCCCAAGGACACACCTCGATACCGGTGGCCGGATTCGAACGCACAACCTCTCGATCATGAGTCGAACGCGCTAACCACTGCGCTATCGAGGCTGATTAGTTAGAAATACTCCGTAACGTTACACGCTTGGCGTTGTTTACTAGTGGCGGGATACAGACATTTCTGTAAAATAATCGCGAATAAAATGCGTTTTAAATGTCATATGATAAATAGAATCTTGCATTGATGCTCATGCATTGTTGAATGTATTAAATTCATTGAGGAAAAGGGATAAAATGCTCGGCAAAGCCTGGCATTTTATACCTTTTCCTCAAATCGTTCAATAAACTCAATAATACATGAACACTCATGTAAGATCCTCTATTTAGCATAATTACCAGTAGTATGCAATGTCACCTAAAAATTAGAAGGCATCCAAGCGAATGTTCATTGAGTGACACCAGCAGGATTGTTTTATCTGATTTTATGGCGCATGTCCTCTTCATGCCCTTATATTTTTATGTTATTTATCAAGTAATTTCGTATTGGCCCAGGTACAGGTCCTAGGTCTGCTGCATTGGCCCGAGGCCGAAGGCTGAGAGCCAATGCAGCTGACCGAGGATCTGTAACTGGGACAATAAATAATTGATTGATTAATGACAATTTTATTAATTGAAACAATTAAAAAAAAAAAAAAAAACATGATTATTGATTTTTTTACCTCACTTGACCTCAGTTAATATTGGTTGAATTGGTGTTATTACGTATGACCTCCGATGAATACAGGAAAGTCAATTAATAACATCACGTGAACAAGTCACGTGAAATAAAGACCCCCCTAAACCCCACTTTATATAGAGAAAATTGGGGTTTACGGGGGTATACATTATTTTCCTTATTCTTGCTTCAAATCAAAGGTTGCGGGTACTCGTTAGAACCGCCTCATTGAGGCGGTTCTAACGAGCACCCACAACCTATGTTTGCAGTATTTATAAGAAAATTATTACGGATTTTCATCAGAAGAATGGCAATTTGGAGATGTAAAAATCACCAATTCGTACGGATGTGTTATAGTAATGAATAAGTTTATGTTTTCAGATATGGTTTTATGGCTATCTTGCTACTGTTGCACTGAGTATTCTTGTGTATTTCCTGTGGATGGTGGATGGAGTACGTGTAGACCCGTATCTGCAACATGTTGAGTTCGATCACAATCATTCCAATCACAAAATCAGCGAAATGGTTGAAACTGATCCTCATATTGTTTTGTTTTTGTTGGACCTGTTTTGTATTACTGTCTTTGTGGTGGAGTTTGTTCTTCGCTTTGCAACCTGTCCACGTAAACTGAAGTATTTCTGCAAATGGTACAACACCATGAACGCGATATTGGTCGGAACAACGGTTGCAGCTTTTATCATTGAGGTGCGGAAGGATCTGATACATACGCACGCAGTCGGACTATTGTATTACATTTTGAAAAACTCGTACGTGTTCAGGTTGCTTCTTCTTTTGAGACTGGAAAAATGCTACCTGGGCTTGAAAATCCTTATTCTCTCTGTAAAAGAGAGTGCAAAAGAACTATTTCTTCTGGTATTTTCGTTGATTATGGCAATGTGCATATTCGGCGGATTAATGTTTTGCGCGGAGATTCACACTACGCAATATCCGGATATGGGTGTGTCTTTGTGGTGGGCACTGGTGACGATTTCAACTGTTGGCTACGGAGACTTTTATCCTACAGATCTCCCCGGTAGAATCATAGGGTCCCTGTGCGCTGTGACTGGTATAATGTTGTTGGCACTGCCAATTGCCGTGATTGCATCCAAGTTTGCGGACTTTTACGGACAAAGCAACTACCTAAAGAGACATCAAGAGTTGTGTCAAAGCATTAAGGTGAAGGATGAACTGTTGGTTTATGCAAATGGTAAAACACAAACGTGACACTTTCATGTATGACTTTTCTGCTGGGATAGTCAAAACAATGTGCTGTATCGTGTATTTATAGTATATTTAATGGTTTGTTAATTTAACGGCAATGAACACACACAGGCATTATTCCAGCTTTACTATGGTTCATTGGGATAGTACATTGCGTTTATCGCATAATGAAAACATGCCTATTCAAATATTTTGGTCCTAAAAATTAAAAGTGAGTGTGAACGTTTGAGTTTTACGTCCCACCAACAGCTAAGGTCTTACGGAGACGGGACCTCGGTTTAAAGACTCCTCCGAAAATCTGGAGAAGCGGGATCGATCCTGCGACTCCTAGTTTACAAGGCGAGGTGCGTAACCACTACACCACTGAAGCTTCTACCTAAAAATTAATTTTTTTCAGATACAAATCCTGATATTTTTTTCATGTCTTTCTCGAAACATAGATTGTGGGTACTCGTTAGAACCGCCTTGGTGAGGTAGTTCTTACGAGTACCCACAATCTATGTTTTGAGTAGAAATAAGAAAAACACTGTATACCTCTGTAAATACAAGTTTCCTATATAAAAGTGGGTTTAAGGGGGTCAAAATTATATCGATGTATATTCGTGATGCGGGTATTTGTCATTTGCTTTTCATAATTGTTCTCCACCCATTCGACTTCATGAAAGACGATATAACTCAGACCAAAACCCTTACACCATATGTATTCTTGTTCCTTATGATGAGATACATTCAGTGAAACAATTAGTGACCAACCGGGGCTCCCCCAGGGTTAACCCCACCCCTCCCATCTAGTTCATATAAGGTTAAATATCCCAGAGACCGTTCAGATACCCTCCTTCAGAGCATATATATTGTTTTTCATTCTGATAAGATGCTTTCTGTGACATCAAGAATGCCCCCCCCCTTCCCCCGAGGTCCATCTGGACCGGCCACACCCCACTCCACTTAAAAAGGCCTAATATCTAAAACAAAACAAAACAAAGAAACAAAAGAAAAAAGTTCAGATAGCCATCTCTTAAACCATTATGTATTATTGTTATATTTCATAAGATGCTTTCAGTGACACCAGCCAGGGACTAACCGGGGTACATCCAGGATTATGCTCCACATCTCCAGCTCATATAAGTCTTCACTTCAGATCCCCACTCCTAAATGATATCTATTGTTCTAAGATGCATTCTGAGACACCAGCAGTGGGGTCACCTTGTGTCCCTCTGGGCCAAGCCATACCACCGCCATTTAATAAAAGGCTTTATGTCTCAGAAATCGTTCAAATCCCCGACCCTGAACATATATTCTTGTTAAGAGGCATTCAGAGACACCAACTGGGGGTCCTCCGGGAGTATGCCCGACCCCCTCCAGTTCATATAAGTTTTTTTTTTTCTCGGAATCCTTTCAGACCATTACCCTTAATACCCTTAATACATATCGGCCCCGTCAAGCGATTTTGGTACTTATCGCCTGTGCGAGCAGCGAAGATTCAGGCGAGCCTGCGCATCCGCGCAGTCTCGCCAGAACCTTCGCTGCTCGCTCATACAAGCAGTGAATCAAGAGGACCCTTCAGACAGAAAGCCATATCCCTAGCCCCTCTGAATGGCTGGGCATGCGCAGTTAAAATTTGTCGGGGCTCATATATATTGTTGTTTCTTATTATAAGTGGCATGCAGTGACACTTATCGCGCAAAACAACCAGTGACCAACCGTGGTTCCCCAGGACTTGCCCCACTTTACCGAGTGTTCCAGAGATTGTGCCCAGTCCACTCCATTGAATATAAGACTTTATAGCTCAGAAGCCGCTCAGCTCCCCGCCCCAAAACATTTATATTATTGTTCATTATGAAAAGATGCATTTGATGACACAATAAGTCGGGACCCTAGAGGTCCGTCCGGGCCTTTCCCCACTCCTCGACGTCATAAAGGGCCTAATATCTCAGAAATCGTTTAGATCCCCATCCCTAAATCTTATATATTCTTGTTTCTTATGATATGGAGCATTGGATGGCACCAACACGGGGACCCCCGGGGTGTGCTCCACCGCTTCCAGCTCATATAGGTCTCCATATCTCAGAAACCAATCAGATCCCTACACCGAAAGCATACATATTGTTGTCTCTTATGATAAGATGCATTCAGTGGTACAGGTACACAAACAGCGGACCCCGCCCTCGCTTAATTTCTTGGAAACTTTTTAGATTCTCCAATCCTTAACCTTTTCCTTGTGACCAGACACCGACGGGGGATCACCCTCTAGTTCATTTTAGTCTTCATATCTCAGAAACCATTCAAATTCTACCACTAAACCATATGTACATGTATTATTTTTCCTTTTGCCAGGTAGATATATTATTGACATTGTCTAGGACCCGGGGGGACAGGGTGCGCCCTATATTATGCCAAGCATAAAGGTTTGTAAACCTATTGTCTTCTAATGAATTTAATAGAAATAGAGTTCACATAGGAGCTCATTGGAGTATGGGATTCGTTTGAGAGACTTTATAATGGATAGATTATACATAATCATATCTTGTTACATGTGCCTACCTCATTGTACTTTTGTTTGTTTGATTTGATGTTTAACGTCCCCGTCAACATTATGTTGGTCGTTTTGGAAACGTTGCTTCCAACTTTGTGGGACTTTTACCCGATATTGAGATGAAATGACATCCCAAGCCCTGTCGCCCAAATGAAACCAATATTGTTTATAAGCACGGGCGGCCCGACTCGCACCGCTTTGCCTGGTCAGATTTAGATCCTCTAGGCGGCTTAGATCCTCTAAGCAGTTTACCAGCACTAGTGTGCGGTCGGATCCAGCTCTGCGTGGAAGCATCATGCAACCCATTTATTTCTTCAAGCCCCAATGGGCGGGACCGACCTCATTGTGTGATAAATATGCCATTAAAATAACACTGTAATACAAATTTTACACATTTCGCTTTTCAATACATGTGCAAACATTGTGGATTTTATCGATGGAATTTCAACTTTTTCATCAAAATGTTTAAAAATGCCACCAAAATGGTATTTTTTAGGAATTCTTTTGAAAGCATAAGAATGAACCTACGAATACCAACGGCCAATGGTTAGAAGCTGACATCTTTCATCACGTGAACAAGCCCGTGAAATAAAGACCCCTAAACCCCACTTTATATTGAGAAACATGGGGTTTACGGGGATAAACACCATTTTTCTTATTTCTGCTCCAAGACATAGGCTGTGGGTACCAGTTGGAACCGCCTCATCGAGGCGGTTCTAAATAGCACCCACAACCAATGTTTGAAGTATAAATCAGAAAAATATCACAACTTTTCATCATAAAATTACCTTTTTTGAGGTATAGAAAAATGCACTATTTCACACGGATGTGTTATCGTAATGGAACAAAAAAACGTCTTTAAATTCAGTTTATTTGTCTTTAAACATTTACGTTTTCAATAGTTCCCTGTATCTTTTAATCGAACGATGTTGACGTCGCTTCATATACAATGACGTAACGCGCGGGTTCTAAACGTGCCCTTTGACATTACGTTATGTTACTACCTGTCGCTGTGTGAAATAGATCTGAGATTCTTGCTCATGGATTTATTTGTTTGATTTGAGGTTTAACGTCCCCTAAACACTGTAAAGGTCATTTTGGAGACGTTGCTTCCAATTTTGTGGGACTTTTACCCGACATTGAGATGAAATGACATCTCAAGCCCTGTCGCCCAATGAAACCAATAGGGTTTATTAGCATGGACGGTCCGCCTCGCACCGCGGTTCCTGGACAGGCTTAGATCCTCTAAGAGGTTTACCAGTACTCGTGTGCGGGTCAGTTTCAGCTCTGCGTGGAAGCATCATGCAGCCCATATATTTCTTCAAGCCCCTATGGGCGGGGGCCGTATTGCTCATGGAATTTATCGATGTACATGTATAAAACTTTTATTTTAACCAATCAAATCGCTCGAACTGTTCATAATAATGGAGAATTGGAATTATTGTAGCTTATTATTCATTGTTATCTCATCACGAAAACACGCCTATATAATTTTGCCCCCCATAACCTCACTTTTATATAGTAAAACTGGGGTTTCCGGGGGTATACCTTATTTTTCTTATTCCTTCTCTAAAATATTGACTGTGGGTACTCGTTAGAACCGCCTCGATGAGGCGGTTCTAACGAGTGCCCACAATCTATATTTGGAGCAGAAATAAGAAAAATATCGCATTTTTTTATCATAAAATTTTCAATTTTTCGGCGATAAAGGTGGCAATGTATTTGAATAGGCGTGTTTGCGTAATGTTAGGGAATATTGACATCATTTTGGAAGGTATCAGATTGACCAGTCAGTGTAATGTACACCTTTTTAAACCCTACTTTATCATAGATAAGTGGGGGTTTAGGGGGATATTGGGTTTTTCCAACCTTTTCTCTCAAAAACATAGGTAGTGAGTACTTGTTAGAACTGCCTTTTAAAGGCGATTCTAACGAGCACCAACAATCTATATTTGGATAGACATAGGAAAAGTATCGAGCATTTTCATCTGAAAAAAATGCTAGTTCTAAAGATAAGCCCATCACGTGAACAAGTCCGTGAAATGAACACCCCCTTACACCCCACTTTGTATAGAGAAAACTGGGGTTTACGGGGGTAAACATTATTTTTCTTATTTCTACTCCAAGACATAGGTTGTGGGTACTCGTTAGAACCGCCTCATTGAGGCGGTTCTAACGAGCACTCACGACCTATGTTTGCAGTATTTATAAGAAAAATATCACGGATTTTCACCAGAAAAGTAGCCATTTTGGAGATGAGAAAAATGCACTATTTCGCACGGGTGTGTTATCGCAATGGAAAGGTGCCATCTAAGCGCACGGATATATTACCGTTTCTTTGTTTGTTTGATTGATTTGAGGTTTAACGTCCCCGTCAACACTATTTTGGTCATTTTGGCAACGTTGCTTCCAGTTTTTTGGAACATTTACTCGACATTGAGATGAAATGACATCTCAAGCCCTGCTACCCAACGAAACCAATAGGATTTATATGCATGACTCGCACCTTTTAAGCGTTTTACCAGTTCTCATGTGCGGTCTGTTTCAGCTCTGCGTGGAAGCATCATTCTTGCAACTGCACACCAGACAAGGAAATCCGTGATTTTACCCTGGGACAATAATTTATGTTCTGACTCTGGTGTTCCAACCCAAAATCGAATATAATCGCACGTTTGATAAATGCACTGGTTGATTACGACCTCGTATGCGTCATCTTTAAGGTTGAGGTCATAGCACCTTACGTGACGTCACTAAACATTCCTGCAGTGTCAACACAATTTGTCGGACGTTGGTAACCGAAGTGACTGCAGCATTAAAAATCAGCGCTAAGAAATGGAAGGAGTGCAAGAACAAGAATCCAATATGGGTGTGGGGTGGATAGAAAAATCCGTCCATCGTGATGCCGGACAGTGTCCCTCGGGACGGATTTTTCTATCCACCCCTCACACCCATATAACATTCTTATATTCAGCTCTATGTATTATCCTAATGGACAGAACCAGGGGTAACAACCTACGTCATAGCAGAGATGTCGTACCCATTTCAGAAGCGGCCATATTGGTGTAAATAGGGTAAATAAAATGCTTCAAACTAGATATGTACATTACGAGTCTGCAGAAAAACATACTTCAGCTGGTAACGAATAATATTTGCATCCCACCAGTAAGCTAATTCCACCTAGAAACATTGAAAAGGCTTCGATAGCTTCGCCACAAGATTTGATTCGGCGCTGTAAACAATAGTACTTCCGACATCATTGCCAAATCAGCTTGTGTCGAATTATTTAAAGAAAAAGCCACATTTCTGAGACAGATTTCAGTATGCTTGATTCTTTTATGTCCTAATGCACCGTCTGCGCCTACTTGTTGTGACAATTGCCTTTTGTGTAGTAAACGCTGCCAAACCTACGAATGGTTATGACGTCACTGCTCTGACGTAGGTTGTGTCCCCTGAGAACACATTAAAGACAGAATATCATCATCCGCGAAAACCTCACATTGTATAGAGAAAAGTTGGGTTTAAGGGGGTAAACGTTATTATTTTCTTATATCATAGGTTGTTGGTACTCGTTAGGACGGCCTCAATGTTTTGTTTAATTGTTTGTTTGATTCGAGGTTTAACGTCCCGTCAACAATGTAAAGGTCATTTTGGAGGCGTAACTTCCAATTTTGTGGGGCTTTTACCCGACAACGAGATAGAATGACATCTCAAGCCCTGTCGCCCAATGAAACCAATAGGGTTTATTAGCATGGATGCACAACATATGTATGGGGTCTCATTCAGGAAAATGTCGCAAAATTTTATCAGAAAAAATAACCATTCTGGGCGACATGAAAGCTCTTTGTCACACTGATGTGTTATCTTGAAGGGCAGTCTCAGTTTGACCGAGGCTCTCCATTCTCATCCTGTGGGAAAATTAACTCTTTTAGTACCAAATGGAATCCTCCTCCTTTATTATATATATAGTTCATTTCATAATTTAGGGGTGTCAGGTTGTGTTTTTATCAAAATTTATTTGGAAAAAGGCTGGACTTTTAGCAAACAGTGAAGGTCCTGATCAGACGCCGCGTTCTGCGGCGTCTGATCTGGACCTGCACTGTTTGCCAGGGTACCCGGTTTTGGGGTTTCTGGTACTAAATGGGTTAATTTAGCTTCATTCATTCCTGACAATCCATCAAGCGATTACTTGATGTAATGTACAGTAAAATTCCTATATTAAGACCACCTTTAGGACTGTTCAAAAGTGGTCTATAAGACCACTTATGAACAGTCCCAAAGGTGGTCTCCGACCAGAGGACACTGTATGCAGAAAGCACAAAGAAAGAATAACTGCAACCTACTAAATGAGCTTTTTAAACCAGAATTAGTCTTAATTTTAGGTGGTTTTAATAGCGGAATTTCACTGTATTCATTCAACTCAAAAACTGCATGACAAACAGTGTAGCAGTGTAGAAGCAGATCAAATGGCTTCTTCAAACGCCGCATTACGAAACACGCTTATACAAATACATTGTTAGCCCCCGCCCATCGGGGCTTGAAAAAATGGATGGGCTGCATGATGCTTCCAGCAGAGCTGAAACCGACCCGCACACGAGCACTGGTAAACCGCTTAGAGCATCTAAGCCTGCCCAGGCAATGCGGTGCGAGTCGGCCCGTTCATGATTATAAACCCTATCGGTTTCATTTGGTGGCAGGGCTTGACATGTCATTTCATCCCAATGTCGGGTAAAAGTCCCACAAAATTGGAAGCAACGTCTCTAAAATCACCTTTACAGTGTTGACGGGGACAAACAAACAAAACCAAAAGCAAATACATTGTAAGTTTTTCCGCCGGAAATAGATGAAAGAAGTGGGATATTTACTTATTTCTGCTCAAAATATACGTTGTAGGTACACGTTAGAACCGCCTCGACGAGGCGGGTCTAACGAGTACCCACCATTTATATTTTAGAGCAGAAATAAGAAAACTATCGTTGACCCTGTAAGCCCCAGTTTTACTAATTAAAAGTGGGGTTCAAGGGGATCAGAATTATATAGGCGTGTTTTCTTGATGATCTGATCTGGATCTACACAGTTTGTTAAGGTAGGGGTTGTCGTGTTCAGTAGGATATGGATTCACTAAAACATAGATTGCACATTCGATAGAATTTTGCAGTTCTAACGAGTACCCACAATCAATGTTTGGAATATTTTGGATGAGTAATTATACTTACAACTGCTTCCAGTATTAAGAAGTATTATTCCAATATCAACTGCTACTGCTACTTCTACAACAAGTACAGATGACCCGCGTTATAACGACATTCGTTATAAAGAAAACTCGTTTTAACGACAATTTCAATGGAATGAATTCTTAGCTCACAGTTGAGCATCGATTCCGAGCGGCTTGGGCTTCCCTCGGGTTGGAAATGCCCAAATCGAATCCAGTCATGAAGATTCTCGTAATTTAATACTCCAAGAAACAAACGTCATAGACATTTGTCAGAATCGCCTAATCGATGCGATTCTAACTAATGTCTATTACATTTGCTTCTTGGAGTAATGATGTGGAAAAGATCTTTATAACCTATCATAATCCTAACTGGGATTCTTTATAACGGCAAATTCATTATAACGACACAAAAATAGGGAACAAATACTGTCGTTATAACGCGGGTCCTCTGTGTTATGATTTTGATTATTATTATTATTGTAATATATGAGTTGGAAAAAAAATGAATAAACCCTTGCTGAAAATTCATCAGTAATATTAATAAATATAGAAAGCGATGATGCAGTTGATTAAAAATAATAATAATAATAATAATAATAATAATAATAATAATAATGATAATAATAATATAATTATTAATAAGGTATAGACACGAACGGCATTAATGGACTCGTGTTGTTCTTGGTGTTGAAAAGGAGGCTGCTAAGTATAAAGAAGACCGGTCTCTTTGCTGATTGCGTTTGTCGGTTTGTAATATCCCAAATGCTGTGCCCATTGATCAGTCATTGTCGAATGCAAGTTTGCTAATGTGTTAAATTCAACTCAGTTTTTTTCCACAAACATGATCAAACTGACAAGACAACCAGTATTGCTGAATTTGATACTGCAAATTCAGTGTTCATGTCGACACAGTCAAATAATTCTAGTTTATAAGTTTATATCTAAACGGTTAAATAATTCGATTTCATTGCCTGTTCCTTTCTAAAATAATGGAATGCAATCACAATTGAGTTACTTGATATGGCACTTTGTGTCATATCTTATCTAGTTCATACGTTGTCCCGTATCTCACTTTGCGCAGGGACGATTTCGCTATTGTAACTATCCTAACTTTGCGCAGACCATTATACACGGTAAAATTTCTGCTAAGAAAGAAATTACGTAATTAAACTTGTTCCCTCGAATGCATGTCATCTTTTTACCTCATAGTATTATTATTACATGATTGTATTATACCTCATTCAGACTGATTGTATAAAATTGATATAGAGTTTACACTGTTTGTTTTTATATACATCGGTTGTACAGCAAAATTCCTACATAACATGTAAGACAACTTTTAGAACTGTTCACATTACGATACTTGGTACAGCTGTCACGTAGTCCTTTGTCTCATATCTCCAAAATGGTTAAGCTGCTGGCAAAATATGTGTTACCATTCTTATCTATACCCAAAACATAGGTTGTATGTGCTCGTAAGAACCGCCTCATTGAGCCCGTTCTAACGACTACCACAACCTATGTCTCGGAGCAGAAATACCAAAAAAATATGCATACCCCCATAAACCCCAGTTTTCTCTAAAACGTGGGGTTTACGGGGGTTTTCATTTCACGGACTTGTTCACATGATGAAAAGTAGTTTTACATTACGCAGACACGCCTATACAAATACATTGTCACCTTTATAGCCGAAAAAATGAAAATTTTATGATGAAAAATTGTGATATTTTTCTTATTTCTGCTCAAAATATAGATTGTGGGCACTCGTTAGAACTGCCTTATCGCGCCGGTTCTAACGAGTACCCACAATCTATATTTTAGAGTAGAAATAAGAAAAAATAAGGTATACCCCCGGAAACCCCAGTTTTACTATATAAAAGTGGGGTTCAAGGGGATCAAAATTATATAGGCCTGTTTTCGTGATGAACATTCCCAAAGATGGTCTCCCACTGGAGCACAAAACAATGCAAAGGAGACCTTCTAAATACGCTTTTAAAAGCATAATTTGTCTTAATTTTAGGTGGTCTTACATGTAACACCGCAATGTTACTGTATTTTACCTTTAACAAGGAATTATTGTTTTGGCGTCCAACATGACCGGAGCAAAGCTCGAACCCACACTCCCAGCTGTCGAAGTAGACTCTACACCAGAAATTAAGTTTTTTTTTTTTGGGGGGGGGGGGGGGTTGACACAAAGCTACTAAGCACAGAACATCTTCAGTGCTGATGTCCACGTAACTGTCATTGCTTTGTAGGAAATAAAGGTAACGGTTATTTACAGAAAATAGCCACGCTGTTCTTTGGCTGTGACATCCGAGTGCTGTGTGAAAGATTGTTGTAAAACACCAACTCAGCCCCGGTGGTGTGACATTTGCAAACCGTTTAGATCCAGATCAGACGCCGTAGAATGGGCGTCTGATTAGGACCTTAATTCATCTGCTAAAAGCACGGGAATTTAATGACCAATTCTCCATTCAGGAAAACTTTCCCAGCTCACTAACAATCGACCCAATTTTCCGTTCAGGATCACTTTCCCAGTTCAAAATCAATCGATCAAATTCTCCGTTCAAGACCACTTTTCCAGCTCGGTAACAATTGACCCAATTTCCGTTCATGACCACTTTCCCTGCTCAGAAACAATCGACCCAATACTCCGTCTTCATTCAGAACCACTTAGAAACAATCGACCCGATTCTCCGTCTCCGTTCTGGACCACTTTCTCAGCCCAGAAAATATCGATCCAATTCTCCGCTCAGGACCACTTTTCTAGCTCAGAAACAGTCGACCCAATTCTCCGTTCAGGGCCACTTTCCAAGCTCAGAAACAGTCGACCAAATTCTCCATTCAGGGCCAGTTTCCCAGTTCAGAAACAATCGACCCAATTCTTCGTTCAGGACCACCTTTCCAGCTCAGAAACAATCGATCCAATTCTTCGTTGAGGACCACTTTCCCAGTTCAGAATCAATCGACCCAATTCTCCTTTCAGGACCACTTTCCCAGCTCAGAAACAATCGACCGAATTCTCCGTTAAGGATCACTTTCCCAGCTCGGAAACAATCAATCCAATTCTCCGTTCAGGAGCACTTTCCCAGCTCAGAAACAATCGACCGAATTCTCCGTTAAGGATCACTTTTCCATCTCAAAAACAATCGACTAAATTCTCCGTTAAGGATCACTTTTCCAGCTCAGAAACAATCGACACAACTCTCCGTTCAGGACCACTTTCCCTGCTCAGAAACCATCGACCAAATTCTCCGTTTAGAACCACTTTCCTGCTGAAAAAACAATCGACCAAATTCTCCGTTCAGGACCACTTTCCCTGCTCAAAAACAATCGACCAAATTCTCCGTTCAGGACCACTTTCCCTGCTCAGAAACAATCGACCAATTCTCCGTTCAGGACCACTTTCCCTGCTCAGAAACAGTCGACTTAATTCTCCGGACCACTTTCCCTGCTCAGAAACCATCGACGACCAAATTCTCCGTTCAGGACCACTTTCACTGCTCAGAAACAATCGACCAAATTCTCCGTTCAGGATCACTTTCCGGACTCAGAAACAATCGTGATAACAGTGCTTTCAGTGCTTTGATTGTTTGGAGTTGCCGACTCCTTGATAAAACAATTATCAATCAAACTACAGACCAGAATGTTGCCCCCGTCCATCAGGCTTGGAGAAATAGATTTGGCTTCATGATGCTTCCATGCAGAGCTGCAACCGACCGCACATGAATACTGGTAAACCGCTCATAAGGTCTAAGCCTGTCCAGGCAATCTAGTGCAATTCTGACCGACCATGCATATAAACTATATGGGTTTCATTCGGCGGCAGGGACTGAGATGCCATTTCCTCTCAATGTCGGGTAAAAGATCCATACAATTGGAAGCAACATCTCTAAAATGACCAAAATGATGCTGCCGAGGACGTTAAACCTCAAACAAGCCTATCTAAAACCAATGCAAGCCTATCTAAAGCCAGTGGGCCCCTGGGCGGGGCCATTTTTGGCCTCAGGGCAATAATTTGAACAATCTTGGTAGAGGTCCACAAGATGAAGCTTCATACCACATACCAAAGACCGGGGCCTTTTGGTTTCAGATAAGAAGATTTTTTAAGTTTTTTGTTTTTCTTATTTTCCAATTTTTTGTTGCCATGACAACCAGAATTCTGCATGGCATGGAATTCTTTGAACAACTTTGAGAGAGGACCAGCCAAAGATCAGTCGTGCCAAGTTTGGTCAAAACCTGTTCAGTGGTTTAGGAGAAGATGTCGTTTAAAGGAATTGTGGATGGACATCCGGGCGGACGGACGGACGGACTGACGACGACGACGGACGGTGATCGATCACAATAGCTCCTCCGGAGCCTTCGGCTCAGGTGAGCTAAAAAGTAGTCCCGGCTTGCTAAAGTGAAACAATATTAAATGCTATCAGTTACTAGTGAAAGAATACGATATCATTTCATTAGTAGTTGATATGATTTTTATTTGTTTCAGATATGCACTGTTTTCACTGCTAAATATAAAATAAAAGCGTGAATTTAATATATGCACCCTAGCCACCCAAGCTGAATACAGAGTCCCCGCCCTTTGGGTCATGAAGAAAGAGCCCGGGCGCTTGGGCTTTTAGAGGCGGGGGCTCTTCCGCAAGATGTTGCTTATCAGTATAACGTGCATCGCAGCAATATTGTCCACATTCTTCAGCGTCATCAAGCAACGGGGGCTGTTTCCGACCGACCCATACCCGGACGACCGAGAGTTACCACCCATCGTGAAGACCCATACATTGCGGTAACTGTAGCAAGGCGACGTTTTGTTGATGGCCCCAGTCTGGAGAGAATGTTGAGACAACAACGGGGGCCTGGCGCTCGTCGAATCTCGGTACAGACAGTCAGAAACAGTGTTCGAGCCTCGGTTCAAATCCAGAAAATCGGCTAGGAAGCCTCAGCTTTCTCAACGGCACAGGGCTCTACGGCGCTAGTTTTGTACACAACGTGGCAGATGGAAACGACGGCAGTGGTCGGAAGTTTTTTTTTCCGACGAGTCAAAATTTGTCTTCGGAAGATTGATGGTCGTATCAGAGTTTGGCGTCGCACTGGGGAGAGGCACCTTGAGCCTAATGTCTTACCAACAACAGCTTACAACGGCGGCAGAGTAATGGTTTGAGCAGATATCAGTTCTAATGGCAGAACTGCCCTTGTCGTATTGCCCGTAAACTTGAATGGTCGTCTGTACATTGACGAAATTCTAAGACCTCATGTTGTACCGTATCTCAGATAGATGGGCCAGAACTCCATCTTCCAGGACGACAATGCGAGACCACATAGTGCCAGGATTGTCGATGCTTTCCTGCAGCAGAATGGTGTCCCCTGACTCGGCGTGCATTGAACATTTGTGGGATATTTTTGGTCGGGCTGTAAACAAACGGGTCAATCAACACACAAGACTTCCAGACTTGCAGTGCCTTCGACTCCAAGAATGGGCTGCGATTCCTCAGCATCATATACAGAGACTGGTAAATTCCATGAGGAGGAGACTTGGCGAGTGCCGTGTGAATCTTAGTGGCTATACCTATTATTGATTATTGAGTTACAGTTCAGAAACTGTGATTTTGTCATTTTTGACAACCTACCCCATGTGCTTTCGGAGAAGCAGTTTTCATGACGCATTGATGATATTCTTGTTTTGATTTCTGTTTATTATCAGGATTGAATCAAGTTTTTGTGGTGTAATTATTTTTTCTGTATATTTATGTTTTAGTCAAACAGGTCGAAAAAAACCCAGTTGTGCAGAACTTTTTGTGCCGGGTATATTTCTCCAAGACACGATAAAATACTTATTTATCGCTGTATTTTATTATTATTTGAGCCTTGTAAGAAAAATTGTTTGCTTGTTTAATTTGAGGATGAACGTCCCCGTTAACACTGTATAGTTCATTTTGGAGACGTTGCTTACATGTTTGGGACTATTACCCGCCATTGAGATGAAATGACATCTGAATCCCTGCCGCCCAATGAAACCAATAGGGTTAACTCACACGATTTTGCCTGGACAGGTTTAAACCTTCTAAGCGGTTAAATTGTACCAGTACTCATGTATGGTCGGTTTCAGCTCTGCATGGGAGCATCAAATCCAGTCCAATCTATTTCTCCAAGACCGGATGGGCGGGGCCGTTTTGCACCAGAGTTAACTTATACTCAGATTCAATGAAAACGCATCATTTTAGAATTTCGATTTCAAAACGACTGACTTTTTCAACTGATAAATACGGTATTTTAAAGCGAGTTTGTTTGACACGAACACTACGTGATTTCCATGATGTGCATGTGCGCGTTCATAAGGCAAAAATTGCAACATTTTAGTAATCACGATATTTTTGGCACTTTCTTTATTGTCATTATAAAGGTCAGGATTCTTTACGTTAAAAAGCCAGCGAAACGTTTCATAAGAACAAACCAATGGGACGTCTAAGTAACGTCGGTCGTCATCGTGCCCTCGAGGAGCGTGATAGCTCAGTGGTTAGTGCACTTGTCTCTGAAGCTAGAGTCCCCTGGTTCGATCCCTGGAGGCGGTGATTATTTCGGTGTCCGAACACGCTCCATTGGTATCCTTTGCCCCTGTGCAGGAAGAGTCATCTCCTGTGCAGAGTAAAGACCCCTAGCGTAATTACATGATTACTGATTACTGCTTTCTACCATGCGGTCAAATGTGACCGATCGCAGAATAAGAATAAAGAAAGTCATGGTTGAAGGTGGGCTATCATACCGCCAGGTTGCAGAGCGTATGGGTTGTTCACACACTACGATTGCTCGGTTGGTTTAAAGGCACAACGCTACGTGGTCTGTGGACAATAGAAAACGGCCTGGACGTGGACGTGTAACTACACGTTAGCAGTACATGTACATCGCTTTGGGTCATTGCGACCGATTCAGGACGTCTGTGGAAACTGCCCAGGAGACAGTGGGAACACAAAGCCTACGCGTAAGTGCCTTAACTGTACGGCTGCGTCTCCGGTAACGTGGTATTTCTAGCCATAAGACATATAGGGGGGAACGTTTTGACCGCGGAACGTCGAATCAGTCACTTTAATTGGTATCGACAGCGTATCCGATGGACACAACATCATTGGCGGGGTGTAATGTTCACGGACTAGTCCCGCTTTTGTGTTGAAATAGGCGGCGTAAAGTATGGCGTCGACGTGGGGAGCGATTTCAAGACTGTTGTGTTAAACAGGTGTCACGTTGGGGTGGTGGTAGCGTAACTTTGTAGGGAGGGATCTCATGGCGCCACAAATCCCAACTCATCGTTTTTGATGGCGATTTGACGGTATGTCGGTACATCGATGCAATCTTAGAGCCTGAGGTGGTACCGTTTTTACGCAGTAATGTTGACGTTACGCTTTTCCAACAGGACAATGCACGTGCTCATTCTGCGAGGCTAACCATGGACTTTTTTCAATCAAAATGGTGTGCAAGTCCTTCCTTGGCCTGTGTTTTCGCCGGATTTAAATCCAATTGAGCACCTTTGGGACCAGCTCGGAAAACGTGTGTACAACCGACGTTATCCCTCAAGTCAACCGTCAGCAGCTTGCCATGGCGGTACATGAAGAATGGGACTACGTCACACAATACCAGATACTGCGTTTAATTCGAAGCATGAGGCGTCGATGCTAAGCAACACTTGATGATAAAAGTTGACCTACCCGGCATTAGGATACGGGATTTTGATTTTTCGGTAGTGTGGACTTATTCGAGTCTCCATATCTCTGCAGCCAATGAAATGCTGTAACCCTATAGTGAGTCTGTGGATAAGTCAGTGATAATTTATTAAACGTGATCAAATGCTGAAAATATTGTAAATATAAATTTTTAGGTATAGTACTAGTGGTGCGTTTTCATTGAAGCTGATTATATATTCAATACGTGTATCGATCGCTGTATGTTTTTACGAAGAGACATATGTCACAGGTAGATTTTAATTAAGGTGGTTGTGGTGGCCACATGGTGGTGTTTTGATGGTCTTCTCCCGCTATCTCGTGGGGGTTCGGGGTTCAAGTGGTGACAACTAAGTGGTGTGATTTCATGTTGTTTTTTTCGATATGAGAATCTTCTCTCTCTCTCGACCTCATCATTCTGATAAATAGATATACTAGGTATAAACATACTAAGTATTAAGGAACGTATATAAAATGTGCCCTTGAGCTGGTTGTAAGACCTACCCCTGCCAGGAACAACGTAAGACAGACTTGGGGTGGGGAGATCGTAATAAGAAAATATGAATATTCGCAAAATATTGACAATAATGATAATTAAATAAAGTAAACGCATACCTGATAACCACATGATAATTAAATAAAGTAAACGCATACCTGATAAATAGGTATATGAACATCCTTAGTAATAAGGAACGTATATAAAATATGTCATTGAGGTGGTCGTAAGACCTACCCCTGCCTGGAACAACGGAAGACTGACAGAGGCTAAGGTAAGTATGTGCGCATGCGATGTTAAACAGTGAGGTGAAAAGCGCGGGAAGCTTACATAATGACATCGGAAATTGATATGCGCTACTGAGGAATGCTTAATGCTTAATGAAAGATGAAATATGAGTATATGAAGTATGAAAAGCGCCGTCAATAAGGGGAAATAACTGGAAATTTACTAGAAATTCCTAAGTACATGCGCTCCTAGAGTTTCCATTGCTTCACTCTGTGGCATTCTCCCCATCTTCGGGAAAGGTCATTCCGACATTTAAATCACTTAACTAATTACTTGCATGAGTTTTTTAAACATTTTTAATCACACATTATCAATTTATTAATATAAATTTACCAGATATATATTTTGTTAATAAATATCAATCTGATACTAAAAGAGGAACCGAAGCTATTGCTTCAATTTTTGTCGAGCTAGTGAAGTTAATCATACCTAACACTTTGCCAGGTACACCTATATCCAAATTCGCTGCAATAAACGCTACACAGTATGCACAGCGCAAAATATAAAACTTTATATACAGAACTTAGAAAAAAAAAACATTTATTGGTTGCGCGTATATAAGAGAAACTCCTTTTTGGTTTAGACTGAAACTGCTGAACAATAAAAAACGGCTAAAATTGCTTAATATCATTATTCTCAAAACACAGCCCAGACTGAGGTTTCATATGAAATGGAAATTATTTACGGGCTGGACTGGAGAGAGGAGAAATAACAAAACTATTACAGTATAACCTGTCTTAGTGGCCACCTCTATTAAGCAAGCAACCTGTCTTAAGCAAGCAGGCCTTCAGTTCCCGAAAAAGGAAAATATATTCAAATTCACCTGTGTTAAGCAAGCAACTGTTTTAAGCAAGCACTTTTTGATTATCCCATAGGTGCTTGCTTAATACAGGTTGGACTGTAAATTCTTAATGAAAACAATTCACGAAAGGACAAACCAGAAGCACGAAGCGGTCACGGTCTGATTGGGATAGTAACCCACCTAGGTTGTAACCAATCCATGCCCAAGCAAGCACGAAGTCATGACAAGGCGAAATTTCAATTACTAGAATTTTCTTACTAGTTTGCAGTTCAATGCACAACGTATCAACGATAATCTGACAACGTACACGCTCTTCAGACACCATGACAAATCATGCACTGCCAACCGACCGCAACGTAGCAAAGGATGAAATTTTATCTACAATGGTTCACCAGAATTGCAGCCAAGTACACCACATGCAAACGACACTCTGACATCACACCGGCTCTTCAGAGACACCATGACAAGTCACGCACCGCCAATCCACTGCAACTAGCAACTCGTTTGGATAAAATAACTTTTAGAGTCCTCTCCCTAGGATATATTATAGCGTAATTGTAACACGCTCCCCTCCCCCTCTATGAAAAATGTCATCTCGGCATTTAATATAAAAGAGATAAAACACATGCCATCAGGAAACCATGTCAGCTGAAAATGTAAAACTGTTAAGAAGTTAAAACAACCATTCCCCTCCTGTCTGCCATCTTGGTTGTTGCCTATGCCTTATTTTGGTGTGCTTCAGGGCGCAATTCTGGTTGAGACCTCGGTGCAGGACTGAAGGGCTTTGCCAATGGATCGAATGATGATCTCTCTGGGGGTATCACCACACTAAGGGACACCGATGCATCCAGCATGTCTGCACCAGCTGTATCTGCAGAGTTTGGTGCAGGTGAGGCTGCACCATCTGCCGCTTCACTTGGAACATTGATATCACCGACAGTTGTATTTTCAACCGGTGACGGTTGAGAACTGTTATTCGGTGATATATCTGTATCCAAGGAGCGTGGTTTGTATGCTGGAATGGCCATAAATGGAAGAAAGAGATTCCTGTGCACCATCCTTCGGATGCCCTTCCCGTGTTCGCGCTTGACAACATACACAGGAACCTCTGTTTTTGGCTGCCCAACAATAAAAATACACATCCTTCTCCCACTTATCTCCCAGCTTGCACATTTCTCCTCAGTCCGACGTTGAGAACCAGAACACAGTCGCCGGGCAACAGCTAGGCATCCCGAGCTTTACGGTCATCAGTTTCTTTATGCCTTCTGCACTGGCGACGCGCTTCGTCGGTGGCTGTTTTGTAGGCAAAGTCGAGCCTCCTTTTTTAGATCGGCTGCGAACTTTGTCTGGTCAGCATGCCTACCATCTGGACTAATGCAAAGGAAGGCATCAACCGCCAATCTATGGTGTCGCCTAAACATTAAATACTGTGGGAAAATTCCAGTGATCTAATGACGTGTCGAGTTGTAAGGGCGCAACGTTTGACTTCCAGTTGGACTTCTGGTCATCATAAAAAGTACCCAACATATTGAGCAGAGTCTGGCTAAAGCGCTCTGGCATTCCATTACGCATGGGATGGTAGGGGGTAGTCCTAGACTTGGCCCTTTTTTGTAGGAAAGTAACTTTCCTTTTGGGTTTCCGCTGTGTGAATTTCCATTAGGTCTGTTGTTGCATGTTTGTGTTTCTTTCCCTTTGGTGTCTTTGATGGGAGCTATTGGTTGATTGTATCGATTCCTGATCATTGTCTCTACTTCTATTTTGTCAGCGTTAGCAATGGAACTCAGCTCTTTAATAATCTGGCTCTCAAAATGCCAACTCGGGTCACTATGTAACCGGGAAGGATAGCCATGGTGACAAGTTTTCAAAAAAAAAAAAAAAAATGGCTGTTGTCTTGGCAGTTTGATTTCCGGTTGGTGTGGCCTGAGCATAGTGGTTGAAGTGGTCTGTAATTATCAAGATGTTCTCGTAACCACCCGCTGATATTTCAAGAGACAGAAAATCCATGCATACCAAGTCCATGGGATAAGTGGACTCTACAGTTACAAGTTTTGCCGGAGCCCGCTCTCGAGACTTTCTTCGGGTGCGTCTGGGACAGTTTCGGACTTTCGTTTCAATGTCACCATCCATCCCAGGCCAGTACAACCGAGACTTTACCAGGGACATAGTGCGGTCTCTACCGTGATGGCCGGCTCCATCATGGAGCCCATTGGGTGCTATTCCCCGAAAAACCTCATATAGTGCCATGTAAAGGATGACGACGGTAAAGTACCTCGTGTTTGAAAAATATACTGTCCCAATCCTTCAGGAATTTTGACATTCCATCTGCTCAAGAGCAATCTGTCTCTTAGTAGGTTTGTGTCCAGCAGCCTGAAATCTACCCGTGACAAATGGCGCCCAGCTACAGGTTCCCTTTCTGAAGTGTTCGTCATTAAGGCCGAGTACCAGCACCTACCCATCTTTCTGTGACATCACTAGACCTCTCTTTAAAACATGTGGTTCTGTCAGGACTATTTCTAAGTATTTTCTTTCATATGGGACTTTACATCATGGTATGCAACCAATGCGACTTCTTTTATGCGTTTCTTTCTTTGTTTATTCATAAATTGTCCGTATTCGCTATCCGTGAACATTATTAAGCCTTGTGGGGAAAAACAGGTGTCCTCTTTATATGCGTCAAATTTGTTGGTATATTTATGTTAGCTCTAGCTTTAACAAAATTTTGGATAAGTCCTTATTTTATTTGTTGCCGAAACCATTCATGTGTCTATTTACATTTCGTAATCGAAATATACTGAGTAAATATCATTTCGCTCTACAACAATAATCCTTTACCATAATATCAAATTTTCACAACAAAATCCATGTCGCATCAAGGCATAATTGCAACTGATTATAGACCTGTTCGTGGAAAACAAACACGAGCGATCGAAAAGAGACAATTTTTGGTGGGACCTAAACTTCAAATCGATTTCTGTTATTTACATGTTCTTAACGTAACCCTTTCGTCACTGAGTTTCTGAAGTGAACGGGTCTCATCACGTGAAATGAACACCCCATAAACCCCACTGCATACAGAGAAAGCTGGGAGGTAAATGGGTATACCTTATCTCTATAACTAGCACCCACAACCCATGTTTACCATGGCCAACTTTCGATACTCCAGTTACTCTATTATCTGGAGAAGCGATACACAAAAATGCATTGATTTAGATAGGAGATTACCTTTTAATAATATATTTCAAACTTTGAATTGTAAGAGATGAAACATTTTTTTTTCAGTCGGCATTGAATGCTACAACATATCATGAGTAAGCTGATATTTTTTCCGCGATTTTATCGCCACAACAATTTGTTCCTTTTTCGGGCTATTTGTTACAACCATTGATGTGACTGAAATATATACTAGCAAAATGAAGAAAAAATGACGATGAAATTAAATATACATAAAGATTAGAACGTTTGATCGTCATTTTTAGTCGGGGTAGTTTTTCTCAATATCAGATGATTATATTGATGTAAATTTCACTGAGTTAAATGCACCATCTTTTGGTCTTTTTTTTAGTTTGACATTAACAACCCTATTTTCAAACTTAGTTGAAACAGTACTCCGGGAATGTACGAATATCTCGGAAACTAACGAGCAATGACATATGACTTAATTGTTAATGACATTTTAATTGTATCAATTTCTGATCATTGCCATCACTACTATTGTTCATGCCATTTATTCATTTAACCTACCCCCCCCCCCGACACACACACACCCCAGCCTCCACCCCTCGAAAAGGGTATGATAGGTACCCCGGCGAGATAATTCTAACGACTACCCACAATCTACGTTTTGGAGCAGCAATGTGCAACATGTGAGATTCTTTTGTGTGTATTATTATTATTTAGGTAGTAACATTGTATGAATATGCGTGATTTCATAATCCTCTTACCAGACTATCCGTAATACTCATAAAATTATAGACTGTCACGCTACGCAACTCTGTTTACCTTATGGTATTATTAACGAAGCTACGTTAATACCCCTGATTTACATGTGCAAGTATTAATTTTTTTGGAGATGAGTATAAATATGAAAAAAAAATCTGGCATTTTTGTTAGAAACGTAGCCATTGGAGATGTGAAAAAATGCACTATAACCGTACACACCCATTCTTGTCATAATCACTAAACTGACGACAAACTGTGTAAATTCAGATGAGTTGTGTCCTGATGGATCTACACTGTTTGTAAAGGTACATACGTTAGTTTGATTATTGACGTGGAGCATGGTATTACATTCCTCGCGAATGTGATCCCATGTTTAACGTCAAGAATCAAACTAACGAATTTGTTATACTCGAAAGCTTCTTGACGCCATTTTATACAGTGTTACAATGTTTTCCAAAGGATTCATTTGTAGCGGATGTCGTCCGAAGTTCATGTTTACATTTTGACGTCATCAGATGAGCCCTCCTGCATGCATTGCGTTGATTACGGTGCTCAGTTGGAAGGTTTTCACGTCATGTTCAAATGAGTTTTATATCGGAAAACAAAGAGGATCTTACACGAGTGATCATTTCGTATGATATTTATGAAACGAGCCTTCGGCGAGTTTCATAAATATCATATGAAATGACCACGAGTGTAAGATTCTGTTTATCATATGACCACTTTAAAATGGATTTTATGACCTTTGAACAAGATTTGTTTTTCCAACAAAATGCATGGTTGACATGAACGTCGTCATGACGTTCCTTAATCCCGCCAAAGTGTTATTACACGTGTGGTCATACGATTTTTATTACACGACGTTATCCACTGCTTATCAACGACGGCATATGATAAAATGGGATAAAGCACCGAGTAAATGAAAAACAATCAATGATTTGTTTTGTTTATTTGGTTACTGGTTGGAAATTATTGTGATGTATGAAATTATTTTTGTTATATTTCTTATCAACTGCAGCAAATCCAAGATGACGGACATCGCATTCAGCGAAGACAAGCGCGAAAGGGGTATATATATTTGCTCGCGGGATATATGGAAAATAAATACCCTCGCGCATGTTCTTCTCATGACATCCGTTAAACGGGGCCCGATAGCTCAGTTGGTAGAGTGTCCGCTCCGGGGAACGGGAGGTCACGGGTTCGATCCCGGGCCGCGACATACCAAAGTCGTTAAAAATGGTACTAGCTGCTCCTCGCTTGGCACTCAGATTTACGGGGTAGACCTAGGACTGGTCGACCTAGTGTCAGGATAATGTGACTGGGTGTGGTACATGTATCATGTAATGTGTCTGGGACATGATACTTTAGTGAGGCAGCACAATAAAAGTGAGCATTGAGCTCCCTGTCGCAACCAGGCACCGTCGTGATATGACTGAAAAATTGTTGAAAGCGACGTTAAACCCGAATTCACACACACACACACACACACACACACACACACACACACACACACACACACACACACACACACACACACATCCGTTACAAAAGCAATTGTTTGGAAATCTGGAAATTTCTATGCAGTATAACAATATAAGTTAGTTTGATTATTGACGGGGAACATAGGATCAGACTCACGGCCTGAGAGCGATAATTGTCCGAGCCGTTATGCCAGGGCAAATATGGCTTTCCGGTGGGGAATATGATCCCATGTTCCCCGTACAGAATCAAAATAACGAATTTGTTATACTGCAAAGCGTTTTCACTGTTTCCAAACACTTCTTTTTGTTACGGATGTCGCCACGGAGAAGTACGTATTTACACTAACGTCATCAATCGCACCATAAACCACGCAGTACGTTGATAACGTTGCTCAATGGAGAAAAGTTTACCGCATGTTAGATTCAGAGTTTTAAAACAGAAAACAATGAAATAAAATACTCCCCCCCCCCCCCCCCCAAAAAAAAAAAGTATCATTGGTTTATTTACTTATTGGCTGGAAATTGGCGTGGTGCTTTTATTTTTTATCAACTATGCAGTAGATCCTAGAGGGCGGCAGGCAATCACAATCAATCGAAGGCAAGCACGAGAGAGTAATATACGAGTATTACCTTGCGCTATCCAATCAACAATCTGGGATTTCTTTGCAGTATAACAAGTATCTGTATCGGTCTCGGGGATGAAAGGGTAAGTGATATATCTAGCATATTTGCAAGGAAAACAACATCCGTGACTTCTCGTGAATTAAGGAAAGAATTCGAATTTTTTTCTTTAAGTGTAGACCGCTGTCGATATGTGAGATGAAATATTTTAAAGTGTAAAGGGCTTGTCTCCACTACATGTTTGTGAGATAAACTACTGCAAAATGTGAATTACTTATCGCCCCTGAATATGTAACCAGCCCACTAAAATTTATATCAAAACTGAGCAAATAGTCATCTTTAGGCCTTCTTTAGTGAGTGGCGCATTTAGATACTTATTAGGGATGGATTTTAGAAGCACTATATGTATACTACTCTGTTTTTCGTTTTTGAGGTACGGAAATCCAAGTAAGTACATGCATGTATTTGTTACGAAAAGGGGCGGTTCTAACGAGTACCCACACTCTATGTTTTTGAGCAGAAATAAAAAAAATAATTTATACCGCAATCAGGCATTCTAGAAACCTAATAAAGGGGGTCGAATAACTGCACGCTGCAATCAATAGTGACCTATAATACTTTCTACTGGCGTATAATACGTCTAGTGACCGTTTATAGACCGGACCTAGTTTTCAGGTCACTAATTTACAAGTGTAAACAATAACATGCAACCTTTTATACATGGGAATGCAAAATTTATTTGAACGTGTTTTTCAGAAATTTCAGCTAAATTCTTACCTTCTCGGCCTTTCCTGGTTTGAATGGTCCTTTGGAATAACTGCGCACTGCTACTGCAGTTGAGTCTCAACCTCGAAAATAATTTCTAAAGCTAGAATAAACAACTTATTTGCAGATTTTCATACAGGATGTAAAGCGCTGAGAAACTTTTATTCGGCGTCCATATTGTTTCCTACGTCTTTGTGGCGTGGTGACGTCAGAAACTTGACACTCGTTGACGCCACGTTATACTACGTGTGCGCGCCATGGCACTGAATGTCGTTTTTGCTTAAATTTGCTAAATTATTGCGGTATAAACTAAATACATGATTAGTGTCTTTAATAATAAAATATAATCGGTTTGCCGCGACAATTTTAAAGGGGCTCGTTAAAGCTCGCCCCTGTACACTTGGCTAAGGCTCACCGATTGTATTCTATTATTAAAGACACTAACCATGTATTAACTATATATACGCTTGCAAACACCAGTCTTACTATAAAAAATGGGGTTTAAGGGCGTGCTTTCGTGATGTGCATTTAAGAACCAAATGGAGTTTATTTATTCATTTATGTATTTATTTATAAATGGATAATTATTAAGTTTTTGTTTTAGTTTTACGACCCTATAAATATTATTTCACTCATATCGAACCGATCGTTATTCAGAAGTGGGCGAAAACTGGAGTATCCGGAGAAAAACCACCTGGCCTTCCGTTGCAGAACTTGGCGTCTCACATGTGACCTGGTTCAGGCTCGGTCCTACAGCGGCGAGAGACCTAATGATTTAGAGTCTGCACTCTTATCCACTATGCCACGGAGGCATGTTTGCAAATTATTCAACGTTCATTGACGCACTGTCCGTCGAGGAATAGATGACAGTGACGCCACGACTTGTTTTTGTTCTGAACAATGCAAAGCTTATGGGGCTAACGGTAAAATAGCTCAAATAGTCAGCTACGTCACTGCCAGCTATTTGTTGGCGAACTATATAAACAGCATCGGGTCACGAGCAAAGTAAATGAACCCCGAAGTATGAACAACATTGGGTCATGAGCTGTTTAAATGGGGATTCACTTTCTTTGCACGTGAGCCGAATTGTAAGGTTAATATAAATTACCTTTATCATATGAGCCCCGCCAAGCGAATTTGTGTCTTCGAGCATTCCGTCATGACAAATTTTAACTGCGCATGCCCAGCCATTCAGAGGGGCCAGGGATATGGGTTTCTGTCTGAAGGTTCCTCTTGATTCACTGCTTGTATGAGCGAGCAGCGAAGGTTCTGGCGAGACAGCGCGGATGCGCGGGCTCGCCTGAACCTGCGCTGCTCGCATAGGCGATAAGTACCAAAATCGCTTGACGGGGCCCAATTATGACGTATGACGTTGATAAGCAGTGGATAACGTCGTGTAATAAAAATCGTATGACCAAACGTGCGGGATAAGTAACGTCATGACGACGTCCATGTCAACCATGCATTTTTGGTGGAAAATTTGTCAAATGGACTGTAACTCTGTAGTGAGTCTGTGGATAAGCTAGTAATAAATCATTAAACGTGGTCAAATGCTGGAAATATTGCGAAACAATCTGGGTATATTTTTCTTACTTCTGCTTAAAATATAGATTGTGGTTACTCGTTAGATTCGCCGCATCGAGGCGGTTTTAACATGTACCCACATTCTATATTTTATAGTCGAAATAAGAAACATACGTTTTACCCCTGTAAACCCCAGTTTTACTGTTCAAGGGGTCAAAATTATATAGGCGTGTTTTCGTTATGCACATCTGTATATGGAGTTTGGGTGAAAAGTAACACTTAATATGTTGACAAGTTCGTGTATAGAATATCCTGGCAAACCCCACTTATTATATTGAGGATACGAGGTTCGTGTCTTTTGATATAAATTTTATCAGGCAAGGCTTCCGGAACGCTTGTAGAATTGCCAGGCTTGCCGAGCGATTCTACATGCGTTCTCGAAGCTGAGCTTGATAAACTTTATGTCAAATGACACGAATCTGGTATTCTATTTATCAGTTAATCCCCTTGTACACTCTTACAGTTTGCGAATTTTTCCTGCAGTCCAATTTATAAAAGTGCAATGTTAGGTTGACCTGATAAAGCTCACTTGCCAAGGTGTTAAAATGCAATTACTATAGCGGGGAACTGATAGAAAGAAAACGTTAGGTTTACGTGGATACGCCACATCTTTATTTTTGCTCGAAAACATAGACAGCGTTTGCAACAGCACAGAAAAAAAATGTCACAAATTTTCACCATGAAATTATCAGTTGTTGAGGAATGAAAAAATATATATGTCATACGGGCATATCATAGAAAATGAACACATACCATCGTTAAACCCATCTTTTATAGCGAAAAAGTGGGTTTTACATGAATATACATTGTTTTTTTTTTATATTTTGTTAAAATCACAGTCTGAGGGTATGCATTAGAACAGCCTCAATGAGGTAGTGCTGATGAGCATCACAATTTACGTTTGGTGAAAAAATAAGAAAACCCTTTTAATTTTATCCCCTCGCACAACATAGTTGTGAGAGCGGATATACGCTTTGTCCCGTACGTACGTGTGTACGTACGTGTGTACGTACGTACGCACATACGTGCTTTTGTCATCGCTCTAGCGCCTACATTTCTTGACCGATTTTAATATAACTTCACACAAATGCTCCTTATGACAATTCGACTTTCTAGGTAGTGACCTCAAGATCAAGATCACTGTGGCTACTTTTCTTAAAGCTTTGTCATCGCTCCAGCGCCTACATTTCTCCACCGATTTCAATATAACTTCACACAAATGTTCTTTATGACAATATCTCGAGCAAGTTCGACTTTTAACGTCGTGACCTCAAGGTCAAGGTCACTGTGGCTATTATTTTTTTTGAAAACCATTGTCATCGCTCTAGTGCCTACATGTCTCCACCGATTTCAATATAACTGCATACAGATTTTCCTTATGACAGTAACTCGAACGAGTTCGACTTTCAATGTCCTGACCTTAAGGTCAAGGTCACTATGGCTATTTTTAGAAAAACATTGTTACTGTGGCTACTTTTATAAAAGCTTTGTCATCGCTCTAGCGCCTACATTTCTTCACGGATTTCAATATAACTTCACACAAATGTTACATATGACAATATCTCGAGCGTGTCCGACTTTCAAGATCGTGACCTCAAGGTCAAGGTCCATGTGGCTATTCTAGATCGCTTTAGCGCCTACATTTCTTCACCAATTCCAATGTTACTGCATACAAATGTTTCTTATGACAATATCTCGAGCGAGTTCGACTTTCAAGGTCATAGCTACAAGGCCAAGGTCACTATAGCTATTTTTAGAAAAAACATTGTCATGACATAAGGGCCTACATTTCTTCACCGATTACAATAAAATTTCACACACCTGTTCCTTATGACAATATATCGAGCAAGTTCGACGTTTAAGGTCGTGACCTCAAGGTCAAGGTCACTGTGGCTATCGGTAGAAAAAAAAAAACTTTGTCATCGCTCTAGCGCCTATATTTCTTCACCCGTTTCAATATATCTTCTTACAAATGTAACTTTTGACAATATCCCGAGCGGGTTCGACTTTCAAGATCGCGACCTCAAGGTCAAGGTCCATGTGGCTAATTTTTAGAAAAAACATGTCATCACTCTAGCGGCAACATTTCTCCACCGATTTCAATAGAACTTCACAAAAATGTTCCTTATGACAATATCTCGAGTGCATCCAACTTTCAAGGTCGTGGCCTTAAGGTTAAGGTCACTGTGGCTATTTTAAGAAAAACTTTGTCATCGCTCTAGCGCCCACATTTCTCCACCAATTTCAATGTAACTTCATACAAATGTTTCCAATGACAATATCTCGACCGAGTGCGACTTTCAAGGTCATAGCCTCAAGGCCAAGGTCGCTGTGTCTTTTATAAAAAACATTGGCATGACGTTAGTGCCTATATTTGTCCACCAATTTCATTATAATTTCACACAAATGTTTCTTATGAAAATATCTCGAGCAAGTTCAACTTTCAAAGTTGTGGCCTCAAGGTCAAGGTCACTGTGGCTAGTTTGAGAAAAACTTTGTCATAGCTCTAATGCCTACATTTATTGACAGACTTTAACAGAACTTCACACATGTATTGCAAATGATAATATCTTGAGAGAGTTTGACTTTCAAGGTCATAACCTTAAGGTCAAGGTCACTGTGACTATTTTTAGAAAAACTTTGTCATCATTCTAGCGCCTACTTTACTTGATGGATTTTTATATAACTTCCCACAAATGTTACTTATGATAATTTCTCAAGGGAGTTCGACTTTCAAGGTCATGGCCTCATGGTCCAGGTCACAGTGGATAGTTTTAGAAAAACATTGTCATCCCTTAAGTGCCTACATTTATTGACGGATTTAAAATAACTTCACACAAATGTTACTTATGATAATTTCTTAAGCGATTTCGACTTTCGAGGTCATGGCCTCAAGGTCAAGGTCACTGTAACTATTTTTAGAAAAACATTGTCATCGCTCTGGCGTCTACACCTATTGATGAATTTTAATATAACTTCACATAAATGTTGTTGATGATAATATCTCGAGCTGCTTCGACTTTAAAGGACATGACCCCAAGGTCAAGGTCACAGTGGCTATTTTTTTAAGAAAACTTTTGTCACAGCTATAGCGCCTACATTTATTGACGGATTTTAATATTACTTCACACAAATGCTGCTTATGATAATATCTCGAGCGAGTTTAACTTTCAAGGTCATGACCTCAAGGTAAAGGTCACTGTGGCTATTTTGAATAAAACTTAGATCGCTCTAGCGCCTACATTTATTACCAGATTTTAATATAACTTCACACAAAAGATGCTTACGATTATATCTCGAGCAAGATCGCCTTTCAAGGTCATGGCCTCAAGTAAAGGTCACTGTGGGTATGTTTAGAGAAACATTGTCATCACTGTAGAGCCTTCCTTTAATTGATGGATTTCAAACAAACTTGATACAATTGTTGCAAATGGAAACATCTCCAGCAAGTTGGACTTTTGCCAGTTCAGCGTGTTTCACACACGAAGTTGTCGTGCGCGAGGGAATTTGTATCACCTGCGATGCCTTGTATACTTAGCATTGAAAATAGAGACTACCAGGTTCGTGTCATTTGATATCAAGATTATCTGGCAAGGATTCGAGAACGCTTGTAGAATCGCGAGGCTTGCCGAGCGATTCCTTACTCGTTCCTAAAGCCGAGTCTGATAAGCTTGATATCCAGTAACACGAATCTGGTGTTCTATTTATCAGTTAATCCCCTTGTACATTATTACAGTGTTGCCAATTTTTTCAGTAGTTCCGTTCAAAGAAGTGCGATGTCACGTTGACCTGATAACTCTCACTTGTCCTGAGATAGCATATCTTTATCAGGTCAAGATGTTACAATGCAATTAATATTTGGGGTAACAGTAATAAATGCGTATCTGAAAAGATTAAAATTATGTGAAAATATATGATATTTTTGACATTTTGGAAAAATTAAAAAAAAAAAAAATAAAAACATGTCGTGTTAATTTCATAGTAGCATCCCGGACTACTTTTTTCACATATAAAATAAAGTTATTTTTTTTCGATAAATGCCAAATATATTTCATCTAGTGTGTTGAAAATATCAGATTATTCACTCGTGCTTTGCACTCGTGTAAATTTATGATTTTTTTTCAGCACATTTGATAAACTATTGTTTTCACATAAAAATGTCAAATGTCCTCTATGTACATGTATCATTCTGGTGTGTTATCTAATGTCATTTTGTCTCATCCTTACTATTGTGTACAGATTATGTTTTTTTGTACCTGGTTATATGGGACAATCAGCATTCCGTTGTTCAAAGCCTAACTTGCTTATAGTACGTTTAATAGTCAGAATATTAACTGTTCTAGCATGTGATGGCAATGTTGAATACAGTGGTATTTTCTGCTGAAAAAAGAGAGTAGCTTTTGTGTTTGCAAAAGCTACTCTCATTTGTCACAGCAAACTTATAAGCATATTCGCCATATAAAATTATCTAGGATTTGCCGTTACGCTAGCTTACGACGTCGTTAAATTTGAACAACTGGTGCTTGATATTCCTGAATGATTAAAGGTTTAGGCGTATTGATCATAACGCATATTATGAGCGTTATTCGAATTATTTACAATGATATACAAAAAAGCCATTGTAATGTTGTCGGAGGATAAGCAGACAGTGACGTTAAAGAGTATACCACCACAGACAGGTTTGACAGGTTGCACTGTTATCATTATTCTACCCATCATTGGCTGGCAAGACAGACTATACCGTTATATTTATCATTATAGTTTATTAACGACCTTGGAGAGTTCAAAGTTCAAGCGTGCTAAGACTATTCCATGTTTTAGGGGAAGCAGGTTTCGGATTTCTCTTTTTCACAGGATTTTAAATTATAAATAAGTATTTTGATAATGCATTTATGTAGAATTCATGGCCAAGTGGTTAATATGATGCAGTACGACCCTCAGCAAAACTGTATAGCCCAATATAAAATCCCAACTGAAGGCGATTTATCTAAGTCGAAAATTAAAAGTGCATTCACGTCTCACTGCATTTTGAAAGACTATATAGTCTTTCAAAACGCAGTGAGACGTGAATGCACTTTTAATTTTGGACTAGTCCGCATTTTAGGTAAATCGCCTTCAGTTGGGATTTTATATTTGGCGATATAGTTTTACTGAGGATCGTATTACATAATATTAACCACTTGGCCACGAATTCTACATAATGGCATTATCAAAAAACTTATTTATAATTTTAGATCCTGTGAAAAAAGGAAATCCGAAATCTGCTTCCCCTAAAACATGGAATTGTCTTATCACGCTTGAACGTTGAACTCTCAAAGGTCGTTGATAAACTATACCGAATTTGACAACAGTGGGCAATGCTTAATAACATAAACATTCGTTGACGTCACTTTCAACTTATCTTCGGACAACAGTACTGTTGTCGGAGGATAAGTAGATAGTGACGTCAAAGAGTATACCGACACAGATAGGTTTGACATGTTGCACCATTATCAATATCAAACCCACCATTGGCTTGCAAGACAGACTGTACCGTTATAATTATCATTACCGAAGCGTCGTTACCTTTTGACAACAGTGGAAAAGGCTTAATAACAAAAACATTCGCTGACGTCCCTTTCAACTTATCTTCGGACAACAGTACTGTAGTCGGAGGATAAGTAGACAGTGACGTTAAAGAGTATACCACCACAGGTAGGTTTGACAGGTTGCACCGATATTATTTTCATATCCATCATTGGCTGGCAAAACAGACTATACCGTTATACTTATAATTATCGAAAAGTCGTTACCTTTTGACAACAGTGGACAATGCTTAATAACAAAACAAAAAAAAAAATACTCGCTGACGTCACTTTCAACTTATCTTCGAACAACAGAAGAGAAGTGTATCGTCCTTGTTTATTATAGTGACTGCTCGTAAGGGGAATGGGTACACCTTCGGGGGAGGCAACTCCTTCAAAGGTATTTTTGTCTCCCATGTCAATAGCGGTTAACTCTAAAAGGAAAGAATATGCTCCTGAGGAGAAAATTGTTTCTCTCTCCTTTAAGAGTAGACCTCATTTTCAGTGGAAAGGGCTTGTAGACAAGCAATCAAGAAGTGCCGAAAGTTGTCTCCCTTTGAAAAATGACGGAAAATGTGCTAGGTGTTCCCATTCCCCTTATAGGAAATAACTGGCTCCCCTGTGGATAAAATTATGTCCTGTAACATTAGTTCCTCTGTAGAAGCAAGCTGACTTTTGGTCTGAATTTCCCTTGTTTTCACGAAGTAACACTATTTTTCCATCACGTGAACACGTCCGAGAAATGAAGACCCCCCTATACCCCACTTTATAAAGAGAAAACTGGGGTTTACGGGGTATACGTTATTTTTATTATTTTTGCTCCAAGACATAGGTTGTGGGTACTCGTTAGAACCGCCTCAATGAGGCGGTTCTAACGAGCAACCACAACCTATGTTTGCAGTTTTTGTAAGAAAAGTATCACAGATTTTCATCAGAAAAGTAGCCATTTTGGAGATGCGAAAAAAAAAAATGCACTATGTGGCACGGATGTGTTATCGTAATGCACATCCATTATGATAACTCACCCGTGCGACATAGTGCATTTTTCACACTTCCAAAATGGCTACTTTTTGATGAAAATCCGTGATATTTTCTTATTTTTACTGCAAACATAGGTTGTGGGTACTCGTTAGAACCGCCTCAATGAGGCGGTTCTAACGAGTACCCACAACCTATGTCTTGGAGCAGAAATAAGAAAAATAATGTATACCCCCTTAAACCCCTGTTTTCTCTATATAAAGTGGGGTTTAGGGGGGTCTTCATCTCACGGACTTGTTCACGTGATGTTTTTTTTGTCATCAGAAAATCACCAAGTTCGTTTTCTTTTAAACAAAAACAGGTTGTTTCTCCCAATGCAGCAGAGCCTGTCATTTCGACTGCCAGAGTTATTATGCAGTGGGACATCGTACGTCAGGAGTATATTACGTCTGGCCAGGTGGCATGGAGAACGGATATGACGTATATTGTGACATGACTACAGATGACGGTGGATGGCTGGTAATCATCGCGATAAGTCGGTGTAATGAATACTCTCGTAAACAAGTATAGCTTTTACAAAATGCTAGGTCTATGCTTAGCACATATTAAATGTGAATGTCTAGAGGTTTATCCCAGAAATGTGTTTTATGAATCATTGTCTTTGGTAATATTCTAATGGCCAATCTTCACCCAGGAATGTCAAAGTGGCAAATGCTGTAATTTTGTCAAAATGTACATTTTTATCTTTAAAAAGGCTCATGAAATTGTGCAACTTCAATATGCTTGTAACATCTTATCAAATAGAATGATTGAAAGCTGTTGAAAATGTTATGTAGACAACTTTCCTACACAATAATTGAAAATCAATCCCAAAAGTTTGCTAACGGCGAGGCAAGTTGTTTTTTAAGCTCACAGAGCCGAGCATATATCGGATAGGCAGTGGTCCGTCGTTCGCGAGTATGTAGATGTATAATTATATAAGCCTGTACACACATGACAGCAACTATGGGCTTGAACAAATGCGTAGCAATTATGTGTCAGAGCTGTGCCCGTGGGCTTCTTTTTCGTGTGAAAGCTTATACTTGCTATGGCCGCTTTTTTCTTCTTGGGAAAGCTTATGCTTGTTGTTGGATATATATAGGTCAATCTGCATTGTGTATAACAAATGACTGTACAGGTAAACCGACATCAGTTGTCAGTTTGGTATTGTCAATATTATTGTAAATAAAGGTTATTTTTAAATTTATCTACGCAATTATATGTTATTTTTGGATGATCTAATTTTATGTTTGGTGACTCCCTATTAATGTGATGGTATCAGGCTAAAAAATACTGTACCTGCACTGTATCGACGCTAGCCAAGTGGAAAAGTCACGGACCTGTAGAGCTGAAGTATGCGGGTTCGAATCTCGCTGGGGATGTTTTTTCTTTAACATTTTTTTTTTCGCTACTCTGACAGCAGAAGAGACATTGTCGGCTGACGAGAATCAAATTTCAAATAGCGAAGTTTTTTGTTTCTGACAAGTGCAGTTTTGTGACTAACAATCGATAAACGTTAAAATAACGTATGATCAACATGAATTGAATTATAAATTTCCAATCAATGTTAATTTCAAGTCATGTTATTGGTGTGCCTATTCTTTACTTTCACATGTCACATATAGGGTCTAGGCCAATCAGGTTCCATTGTATCAAATTATGGCATCTTGTATTTCAATTCTCTTGTACATGTACTTGCTGGTGTTTCTTTTTTATTCACTATTATAAATCAAATGTGAAGTTGATCTTTAAAACTGTGCATGACATGTATTGAACTTTAAAATAAATAGATAACCATTCACGAAAAAATAATAATACAAAAATAATAAACAGAATTGAAAATTAAAAAAGAAATAATAAAAATGTAAATTCTGAAACTATTTTATAAAAAAATCATCAAGAAAAAAATAAATCATGCTTTTAATAGCTTTATGAAAAAAAGGTTGTCAGCGAGGATCGAACCTGCGACCCTCAGGAAAGTAAACCGGTCGTTTTGGGCGCTCCTCGCTACTAGTTGCGCTACGCAACTTACATTGACACTGCAAAATTTAGTGCTTTTGTGTTAGAATATAACCCGTTACGTACCTGTGGAAAACACCGTTGTTTGTTATGATTTATAAATAGACGAGTATTTATCAACATTGAAACCATAACACCGACATATTATGGCAGGGTACCTGTACTTCCGTGTTAAAAAAACGTCTATAATTTCAACGCACATGGGCGTAGACAATAACACGTTATCTTTAAAAAGTGAGGTTACGAGGGCAAACCTTATTACATAGTAGGTAATGGGTATTCTCGGAAAAAGACTTTAACGAGCACCCTTATTTCAGTTCAACGTAGAAAAAAAAATATAGTCGTTTCCGCAACTCCCCTTTCTAGAGCAAACCATAAAAGATAGCATTTTCTTGCACACCAGACAAGGAAATCCGTGATTTTACCCTGGGATAGAAATTTATGTTCTGACCCTGGTGTTCCGACCCCAAATCGAATATAATCGCGTGTTTGATAAATGCACTGGTTGATTACAACCTCGTGCGCGGCGTCGTCATGCGTGACGTCACTAAACATTCCTGTTGTGTCATCACAAAATGACGGACGTCGGTAACCGAAGTGACAGCAGCATCAAAAATTCGCAATAGAAATGGAAGGTATGCAAGAAAAAGAATCCAATATGGGTGTGAGGGTTGGTTAGAAAAATCCGTCCCTCGGGATCACTGTCCGCATCACTCGGCAAGCCTCGTGATGCCGGACAGTGTCCCTCGGGACGGATTTTTCGATCCACCCCTCACACCCATATAAGATTCCTATATTCTTGCACATCAGATAGGAAAATAAGTTCTATGGAAAGGTAATATTTTGAAGCAAGGACTACTATACAGAAGTGAAAACTTTCGAGTGGACAAGTAATTTCTGCGCCCGACTAGCTAGTTTCGGCTAATAAGACCACATCAGTGAACCTCAGAATTTTCAAAATTCCGCAGTGGAATCAATCATCACGAAAACACGCCTATATTAATACATTGTGACCTTTATCGCCGAAAAAATGTAAAATTTAAGATAAAAAATTTGATATTTTTCTTATTTCTGCTCTCATATATAGATTGTTGGTACTCGTTAGAACCGCCTCGATGAGGCGGTTCTAACGAGTACCCACAATCTTTATTTTAGAGAAGTGGCGGTTCTAACGAGGACCCACAATCTATATTTTAGAGCAGAAATAAGAAGAATAAGGTTTACCCCTGTGAACCCGAGTTTTACTGTATAAAATTGGGCTTTAATGTGGTTCAAATTATGTAGGCGTGTTTTCATGATGACGCAAACACGCCTATATTATTCTGTCCCCCTTGAACCCCACTTTTATATAGTAAAATTTGGGTTAACAGTGGTAAACTTTATTTTACTAATTTCTGCTCTAAAATATAGACTATGGGTACTCGTTAGAGTCGGTTCTGCTCTAAAATATAGATTGTGGGTACTCGTTAAAACCCACTCCATGAGGCGGTTCTAACGTGTACCCACAATCTATATTTTGAGCAAACATAAAGAAAATATTACAATTTTTCATATTAAAATTGTAGGGTTTTGTTTGACGAAAATTTTACAATGTATTTGAATAGGCGTGTTTTAATGGATCCAATAGGACCAGAAAATATTACCCAAACCATGATGAATCCCTGGACATCATGAAAACGCGCCTATATAATTCTGACCCCCTTGAACCCCACTTTTATATAGTAAAACTGGTGTTTACAGGGGTAAACCTTAATTTTCTTATTTCTGCTCTAAAATTTAGACTAATGAGTACGCACAATCTAAATTTTAGCAGAAATAAGAAAAATATCACATTTTTCATCTCAAAATTTACGTTTTTTCGGCGGTAAAGTTGTCCATGTATTTGTATAGGCGTGGTTTCGTAATGATTTTACAATGCAATATCAGGTTACCGGGCTGATGTCGAGTTATATCAGCGTTCCCGTATCGTTCATTTCTAATCATTTAATATTTAAATTGAAACATAAGTACATGTACGTTTACATGTACAAAACATTGCCTTCATGATATTCCTGTCCAGGGTCGATTTCGGGTTGAAATTCACATCCACATTAAGTATTTAAATCAAAGAACTGAGAGCACTGGTGGGTCTATAATCTCTGAGTGTAGGTTGGGAAGATAGTCATGAATTGAGAATTGAACTGTTCGTTTAACCCTTAAATTCCAGTTTTTTAAGCAAGCACAATAGCCCTGATAAGACTGATTAGGTATACACTGTTTGTCAATGCCCAAGTGCATGAGCACAGTCCAGAATTTCCTTTTTACGTAGCGCTCTGACGTCTTAGGGAGGCGACTATCGACGCAATAAAGGCTGTTTTATTTAAAGACTGTCAATAAATTTAAAGACTGTCTGTAAATTTAAAAAGACTTTTCAGTCTGTAAATTTAAAGACTGGCACACATAAAATCATGAAAATGGTATAAAACGGAAAAAAAATCGCATTTTGCTATTTATAGTCATTTTGTCATCATTTGTGGAATATTTAATAATGTGTAAATGCAAATTACAGTAGAACTTCGATGGCTCGAACACCGATGGCTCGTTTACCATGGATGCGTCGAACCCATTCTTGAGCCCCTACCGAAATCCTCTACATAAGAAATATGGGGGCATAATTAAGGAGATTTTAGCCTTATATCTTGCAAATGTATGCTATGTGTACCCATTAGAATCGCCTCGATGAGGCGATTCTAATGAGTACACACAGCATACATTTCCATTATAGAACACCGAAAAAATGTCTAAAAGTATCTCGTTATGCCTCCTGACAGTAACCTCAGTGGCTCGAACTACCCCTGTCTCGAACAGTTTTTCGAGGTCCCAAAGGTGTTCGAGCGATTGAAGTTCGACTGTATATACTTGTCTTTATTTCATTAAATTCCTTCAACCACAATTGAGGAGTTCTCGGAAAAACAGATTTTAGTAAGCTATATATGTAAAAGGAATTAATGTGTATACCGCGTTTTTTCATTTTGTCAACATACCGACCACTCGCGTCGATATGCAGATAGTTTTTCAGACGACTAAATTTGAAAAAAAGTTCAAACTGACTACAACACTAAAATGTCCGAAAACGATGAGACGTCAGTGCAAAACGCATTAAATGTTCGACCTTTGACAGATATTTCCTCCCTTTCTAAATTTTACAATTCAATTTCACCTACAGATATAGATATGATTTATTGTCTCCGAAAAATGCTAAATTCGCAGAGTACTTGGAATTCATATATCCACGTGAACTTGAAATTAAGAAAACAAGAGAGACTTCAACCTCCTCCTCAAAATTAGATTGCTATCTCTATATTGACAACGGGAAGCTTACTTCGATAAACGATAAACGAGATGACTTCAATTTTCCCATTGTTAACTTTCCATTCCTGAGCAGTAATATCCCGTCTGCACCAGCATACGGAGTTTACGTTTCACAGGTAATCCGGTATGCTAGAGCCTGTTCCAAGTATCAGGACTTTATGGTGTGTGGGAAGGTGCTCACTACCAAGTTGTTATGTCAGGGGTATCAAAAAACCAAACTGGTATCAACACTAAAGACGTTCTTTGGGAGGCATCATGATCTTGTTGATCCGTACAGTGTGGCCATTTCGAGAAATATTTCTGACATGTTTGCCAATGGAAAGCCATAAGAAGACTTCCAAAATCTCGGACATACCCTTCTCGGCATTTACTCCTTTTCTTCGTTCGGGTCGACGGGCATGACGGGCGAAGCATGCTTACCAAGAAATACTTACTATCCGCGGACGCCTGATTACACTCTTCTGGAGTCCATGTCTGTTGATCTGAACATTGATATTTGCCATTTTGAGTATGGATTAATGATTTTGGATTAACGCTTTGGTACTACGACCTAAACTACCTTTCTGCGGAGTTTCACGGCATTTGTGGTCTTAGGGAAGGAACTGTGTTGTTTTATTTCTTAATTATTTCTATCATTAGAACGATATTTACAGACAATAAAATTCATGTAGACTTTAACAACGCACTTTTTTTAATTAGATGAAGACGAAGGCTACGTATAAGAATGCGATTGATTTTTTCGTGTTTCAAAATTTTCATGATTTCCTTGAGTGTGTGAACTTGGCTCGGTATTCGCGGCTTGGAATAACGATTTTGCCTAACATTCACTAATTGTTTGTTTGCTTTGAAGTTTAACGTCCCCGTCAACTCTGAAATGACATCTCAAGCCCTGTCGCCCAATTAAACCAATAGGGTTTATTAGCATGGACGGCTCGCCTCGCACCGTGGTTCCTGGACAGGCGTAGTTCCTCTAAGCATCATGCAGCCCATATATTACTTCAAGCCCTTATAGGCGGGGGCCGGAACTTTCACTAATATTTTACTATACTTTACTACTACGGAATAAATCGAATTCCAAACTCCATACTCCAGACTCCAAGCCAGCTCCATACACTTGATTTCCTTGGTAAATTCATTGTCTTTAAATCTACAGACTAAAAAGTATTTAAATTTAGAGACAGTCTTTAAATTTATAGACAGTCTTTAAATATCACAATTTTCTTAGACCTGATAAACTAAATAATTTTTGTTCCGGGTCGGCGGCAGTCAGATGGTCAGTGATAGTCACGCGGACAATAGCAGGCTTTATAACGTAGACTGTGTGTACTTGTTAAAGCCCTTCATTATGAAAAAAGTATTCAGTACAAAAAAATTATGGTAGAATTTTCCGTCAAAGTTTTCAAAATTATTTACTTGTCATTTGTTATTGTGTTTAATTATTTCCTTTCTGCATACACGTATATTCAACCACAGATACATCTTTCTGAATTTTGATTTCCATTGATAATGCTCAACCCCACATGCAACACAATCTCTGCTGGAAAAGTTATTACATATATAGCATTTTATCCAGCTGCAAATAGTGTAGATCCATCGATGGCTTCTGACCAGAACCTACGATGTTTGTCATAGTTTCAACTCTCTCACTCTCTCTCTCTCTCTTCTCCTCACTCAGTCCCACCACTTCATCCCAGCTCATGAATAACAGTGATCAGAAACAGATCCCCTTCAGCGATATGTTTAAAAAAATCATTTTACCTGTTGTTGCAGGCCCGCGCACAGGGTGGGGAAGGTGTGCAATCGTACACCCCCACCTTGTTTTTGGAAAATTCTTAAACTCAGGGAGTTCCTCACCCTCTGCAAAATTCCTGAAATTCGCAATCCTCCCCCATTTTTTGAGTCTGGGTACGGCCTGAATCATGCTGACAACTTGCCTTAAATATATGGCGAACAGTGCCGACCCTGCTCTTAAACAAATGTATGTTCTTAGCAGAAGTGCAAAATGTTTTTGTTTGCTTTTTGTAAAATTGACTCTATCAAACAGTTTTATGAATGGAATGTTCCGAAAGTCGTCACGTGATAGCGTGGCCTAGATTAAGATATTGCTAGTGTTTACATTTCATTACGTGAGTAATCAGGGTTTCTTATACTATTTCATTTAACCCTTACATGTCACTATATAAGAAACTAGTGTAGTACCTGTGCAACCAGCTGAGCAGACTCCAAATTCCGCGCCGTCTGACCTGGGTATTCGGTATTTGCCATTCCTGTCCAGACACTATAAATAGCCCTGACCTGCATGTAACATCGATAGAAATTGCGAGACTTTTTTCTATTAAAACCTTTATATTGGTTTTCCCGAATCAGTGATTGTCACGTTGACAACAGCTCGATTTCGGATTGTGCCATTTTTTAAAATTAGGATCGACTGTAAACAATCGACCAAAAATTAACTTTATATTCCAATCTTGCGACACCGCAATGGGTTGGTGGCTAAGTTTGGAATTTAGTTAAAAGCACTAGACGGGCAATGAAATGTATATTTAAATGCAGGTCAGTTATGAGTGCAGGTCGTCTAGATTACGTCTGCGTTGTTGGTTTTTATCAAAGAAGAAAAAAGACATTTGGAATAGTCCCAAAGTAAAGGGAATGTTTTAGCCTAGTCGAAACGATACTGTGCGATGTAACTAGTGGAGCGCTGTGGTGCAGTGGTAAAGCATCGGATTTAAGATCAAGAGGTAGCCGGTTCGTCCCCTCCCCCCCGTGCCGCGTGTTGTTTCTTCGAGCAAGGGACTTTATCCACATTGCTTAGTACTGGTTTCTATCCAAGAAAAAGGGGCCACATGGAAAATTAGTATCAGTTTGCTAAATATGTTACTCTCTATAAATAAGGTCAATCATTATTATTATTATTAATATTATTATTATTTGTTTAAATGTCCGTGTTTTTGTTGATCATGTTACATCGGTCAAATATTTACCTTTGTTAAATAAACAGTCAAAGAGAGAAAGGTTAGATGACAACTTTAACTCAACAAACATGTTGCGACACTGCTTACTCTGGCTGAGATCGGGCTAATGTTTTAATGCATCGTCCTTTGTCTGACTAGGTGCAAAAGCCCAATTGCGCAAAAGAAAACCCGAATTCCCAATTGCTTGAAATATGGACACTGAAATATGCTGACTCAATGATGGTGGTGCTAATGTAAATGGCGGACGGAACATTCTCCAACGCTTGCTCAAACAAACAAATAAGCAAATAAAAAAATAAAATCAGGTTTACAAAGTCCATATAACAAACAACCCTATAACCCCGCCCACTCTTAAATAAGGACAAAACTAGGGTTTCTGGGGTAAACATTATTTTCCTTATTTTTCCTTGATAAACATAGTTTTTGGTACTCGTTAGAACCGCCTCTAACGAGCACCGCAATCTATATTCTTGTTAGATATAATAAAATCACTTGAAAATAGTAATAATAATAAAAACATGGAAGTTTTAGAGATAGGAGAAACGCCATTTCAGCACAAGGATGTGTTATCTTGATGTAAATAAACAATAAATAAATAAATGAATAAATACATAAATAATCCTGATTCCACTAAAATCGCTATTTTTTTGCAGGTAATTCAGCGACGTGTGGATGGTTCCTTAGATTTCTATAGAAACTGGACAGACTATGAGTTTGGCTTTGGTAACGTCAACCATGAGCACTGGCTAGGTATGACGGGTTAAAAGGTCTGTAATTAAAGTGCTGTCAACACTGGTCGATTGTTTCCAAGTGCAGGTCGGACAATTGCCCAGAACGGAAAGAGACTGGCCCGATGCGTGAATTTCACACAAATAGTGTAGTCCCTGATCAGAAACCGGGTTCTGTGGCGTTTTATCTGGGTCTACATTCTCTTTTGGAGGGACTCTAGTCTGGTAGAGAGAATAAAAAACTTGAACACTACGTGTTCTGTGTTGTTATCCTTGCTTACAAAGGATGACATTTTACAGAACTTTTAACTTCACTACAGCCTGTATTAATGAAATGTTTGGCGGCCGTAAAAACTTTTCCTGTCCTTCATCATAGTGTGGGTTATATGCTATAGTCCTTTAGGTCATTGCTTCTACTGGGGAAAGTTTGAAATGATTTGAGTTTCTTTGATTAGGCCTAATTGACCCTCACTAGATAGTTTAACTTGAAAACGCTACCTACGGATTTCGGTTCTATGTTGTTAATTATTGCTTTTAAATGATTACTTTTTATAGCATAAATGGGTTTTCAGACATTTTAGAAAGTATATATGCGTCAATGCCCAAACACAGCAAATGAACCCAGTGCAGAATTTACAGATAACGACACTCTGACGTTATAACAACAAGTACAACAGTAGTATATGCGTCTCTTTGGCATCAATGACGTCACAACCTGGTTGACAAGATAGCCTGCATATATGGGTCGGTAGTTGACCTTGGCTGACCCCGGAAGTGTGACGCGTTTAGTGGAAACGCCCTAGACCACGGAAAGGTAGCGTCACGTCCTGGTGTAGTTCTTCTGCACTTGTATGGCCGAAGGGGGAACTTTTTTTACGGAACGGGTTCTATCGAACATAGACTGATCGGAACTGATCAATCCGTTGAATTTCTGAAAAGGATGCGTACATAATCAAGATACATGTAACGCTCTTCGGTAAAGGATTGGCAGACTTCAGTTCTTATCTAAAATGGCCTTTCTTTTCTCGTACCGTTTAGAAGGAGCAGCTAATTTTTATCAAACGTTTTCGTAATGTCCAAGCATTTTTATCAATTTTTACACAATCATGCGTTCATTGAGCTTCTTCTGGTGTGGCCTGAATTCTTTGATAATGTATTTCATGGGTTTTCCTCGAGATTTCTTCATCACATAGTATGCGCAGTACAGTCCGCATACGTAAGATCTGGACTGTTGTAGTTGTAGTGTGTTCATTAGGTACGGTTTATTGAGTAACTCTTCAAACCTAACACCATAATCTTTAGGACTGTTTCCTGTTGAATCGAAAATTTCGTATGGACCGTGCGTTGAGAAAGGAAAAGCTACCCAGTGCTGCCCTCTTTTTATACTGCTGGCTGTGTTTGAAATGACGAACCTTCCTCTTCTTTCTGTATATTTCGTCTGCTGCGCAAATAGTCACAGGGTATCCTGATTGTATACGTGTCATTTAATCACTGTTCATTACAACTTATTATTTAAAGGTAGTCCAATCAACATCATAGGTGACACCCTTATGATCCTTTTGTAGTCGTGTCGTTTCTGACTTTGCCATTTCAACCGCTTGAACCACGAGAATGACCAATTTCAGCACGTTTTTTTTTTTTTTTTTGCTAGTCTCGAATTTCTTTTTCTTTCTGTCGTTGCTGTTCTTTCATTTCTTTCAGTTTACGGTTTCTAGCACCACTGCCTACGACGTATCGTCCCATGTGATCGGATGAACATAGCCATCGCTCAAGTCTTTAAAAATGCTGGTAGCATTTATCGTCTGAAACATAGGGCACCCATTTATCCAGTTTCATGTCGTACACTTCGATCGAACCCATTTTGTCTCTTAACCTAGCGTTGTTTTAGCCTTCTTACGTCTGTTTCATTCGTCGTCAGATTTCTGGTTTTCGCCATATACCGCCAAGGCATGATCGGGCCATACACCGGTAAACAAATCCTTTCTCAGTTTCTCGGGTTGCTGAAGGGAATCACAGACATTCATGTCATGCTAAATTCTTAAAGTTTTGGCCGACTCCAGAATCTGTCGCTGGGTAGGATCCTTTCGCAGCTGGTGATAATCTATTACAAACCACGCGTAATCGTGGCCCAGTCTTTTCCTGAGGTATGGCAAGTCGTCGTTGGCTGCGCAATGATACGCTTCCTCGGGAGCGTTTCCATTTTCCATATAACTACTTACCTTATCTTTGAAGTGCTCTGAATTCGATTGCCTGAGAGGTTCCTTGAAAAGTCTTTCCCATATTGCTAGACACAGTCAGGTACCCGTAAGGCTGACTCGTGGCTTATTCGAATCGTGTCATTAAAATGGTATTGGGTGCTGGGTAATTTTGTTTCGCCATTATAGTAGATAATTGTTGTCTGCCGATAGGATGATTGTCGCGAACGAGATATTGGATGTTTAAAGAGATGTTTCTGCAGGAACCTGACGACGAATGAAACAGACGTAAGAAGAGTAACAGAACGAAACGTTAAGAGTCAAAATGGGTTCGATCGAAGTGTTCGACGTGAAATTGGATAAATGGGAGCCCTATGTTCCAGACTACGATAAATGGTATCAGCATTTTAAAGAATTGAGCCAGAACTATGTTCATCCCGATCACATGTGACGATACGTAGTAGGCAGCGGTGCTAGAAACCGTAAACTGAAAGAAATGGAAGACCAGCAACGACAGAAAGAAAAAGAAATTCGGCAGCAAAAAAAAAAAAAAAAAAAAAAAAACGTGCTGAAAATGGTCATTCTTGTGGTTCAAGCAGTTGAAAGCGCAAAGTCAGAAACGACACGACTTCAAAAGGATCATACGGGTGTGACCTATGATGATGTACGTCGTAAAAAAACAGGAGCAAAGAACAGACAGTAAGTAGACTGGACTACCTTTGAACAATAAGCAGCACTGAACAGTGATGAAATGGCACGTATACTTTCAGGATATGCGACTATTTGCGCAGTGGACCAAATTAAAAAAAACGGAGAGGGAGGTTCGTCATTTCCAACACAACCACTAGTAAAGAAAAAAGGGAGCACTGGGTAGCTTTTTATTTACCCCTGTACAGACCATACGAAATTTTCGATTCAGTAGGGAACGGTCCTAGAAATTACGGCGTTAGATTTGAAGAGTTACTCAGTAAACCCTACCTTATAAACTCTCTACAACTACAACAGGTATTGTGATACGCTCCTCCGCAAAATCAGGAGTTGAGGGAGCTTATTTATTTTGTTCGTCTGCTGTCTGTCTCTTCATTCTCGTAATTCTAGGGGTACTCAATTTGTAACCTTTCATAAGTAGTTCGTTACGCCTCTACTTCAAAGAAACAAAGGGGACATGGTCCTGTTTGTCCGCCTGTACGTTCGTCCGACTAATACTTGTCAACAAACTATCTCAAGCACCACTATACAATGTAGCTAGACAAATGAATTTTGCAAGCCCTTTGGGATTTTGATGGTGATGAACTGGATACCTTTTTGTGAAGCTAAGAACACAACGTACCTAATTTGGCACTGGGAAGGAAAGCGTGATGAGTGACGTTATTAAAATGACATCATCATAGATTCCTTGACGTCCGACGGTGTGAGGTCACTTTCTCTGATCGAAAACGTTAAAAAAGGGTGTAAATGCGTGTATTACAGTCAATATTTTTGCGGGATTTCTTTAAACAATGGCAAAAGTTGTGGGCATTTGAAGGAACAAAACAACAGTATTGCCTATTGTCAGCGTGTTGGAATCGAAATTGACCAGCTCAAGTCAGTGATTTGTTGAGTAATAAATAACAGTTTGTCGGTCAATTGTAAGAAAAAAAAATCACGCGAGCTACGCGCTTGTGATTTGTTTGTCTATTTTACAACTAACCTCCAAACTGCTGTGATTTATTACTCAACAAATCACACCTACAGCTGATATATTTCTTAAATGAAAGACTAAGGGACAATAATATGCTTGGGGCACAGCATTTTACAAACACAGGTTCTAATTTAATGCTGAAGTTGCGTAATATGTACTTTTATAAACAGTCGAACTCCAATGGTTCGAATAGTTTTGGGACGATAGAAATATGTTCGAGTAGTTCGAGTCACTGAGGGTAATTTTAAGGGCCAAGTCTGTTTCTTGTAGTTTTATTGTTTTAATGCTCTACAGATTTATACTCGTCTTATCGACGCATGCTCATTAAGTGTACACAACTACCCGTTTAACACTTATCCGGCTGAATAAGACAACCTCCATCTTTGCAGACAGTGTAGATCCAGTGTAAATACTCCTTGTCATTTAGTTTTCTAATTCAAACTAGAGCTATCACTAAAGGTGATGAATACCCCCACAAAAACTGCCTTGATAGTACAACAGCGGCATTTTGCAATTTTTTCACTTAAAAGGGGCCATAACTATGTCGAAAATTGACGAATTGTAGTGGAAATCGAACTTGACCTGTATTTTATGATGTTACATAAGTGTACCAAAAAATATAAAAATCGGTGAAGCGCTTTTTGAGTTATCGTCTGGAAACCAAGTCAACAGACCGACCGACCGACCGACAGACCGACAAGCTCACTCCTATATACCCCCCAAATTTCATTTGTGGGGGTATAATGAATAGAATATATCAATAATTTGATTGATTGATAGACAAAATTTGGTGTGGAAAAATTAATTATTCAGCAGGATAAGGGTTAAAAAAGATTAACAAAACACATATCCCACAAATGAACTTTAAACATTTGTTACCTTGAACAAGTAGATGAATTAGCCGGGGACCTAATAATAAGTCCAAAACAACAATGATAAACAAGCCATTTGATTTCTAATCACTGACGTTTCAATTAAGAAATAGATCAGCTCTAGCTGTGATTTGTTTGACAATAAATCACAGTTTTGAAGTCATTTTTAAAGTAGACAAACCAAGAGCGCGTAGGGTGCGTGATTTGCCCACTTACAACCGCTCGTGATTTGTCTTCTTTACAACTGACCTCCGAACTGTGATTTATTACTCAACAAATCATAGCCTAGAGCTGATCTATTTCGATTCTTACACCCTGAATATCGGCAATAATGTTGTTGTTTCCTTCAATTCCTCACATCTTTTCCTTATTGTTAAAAGAAATCTCGCAAAATTTATTGAATGTAACACATACATTTATGTCCTTTTGTAACGATTTCGATGCGAGAAAGTGACGTTACACCGTCTAAAGTCAAGAAATCTACGTGTGTCAACATCAATTGGCCCCTTTAATGACGTCACGGCACGCTCTTTCGCACCGTGATTTGTTGCATAATAAAATACAGCCCCTTCCCATCGCCTAATTTAGAATATAGTTTTGTCGCTTTTTGCATCCAATAGTTGCATTGTTACTGTACAGTTCCACAGTCATCACGGTGAGAATAATACGTCTGGATCGGAATCCATTATGGATACCGTACATATCACGATAACAATAAATGTCTTCATTATGTTTAAAACGAGGGTCGTTCAATAAGTATTTGGCTTTACCTACTTAGAGTCACGCTTCACTTCTTCTTTTTCCGCATAGTTACCCCGCAGCATTAAGCACTTCTGCCATCGATGTTCTAGGGCTAAAAGCCTATTTTTGTAGGATTCAGGGTCTTTAGAGTCAATCCACCTCCAACCGCTGACTGGAGCTCTTCATCTAACCGGAAGTGAGGTCCTAGCAATTCTTTCTCCAAGTTCGGACACAAAAAGAAATCACTGTATGCCATATCAGGAGAATAAGGTGGATGGAATAAGGGTTCAAACTATTCAACTTCATTGCGACAACATAAGCTTTGCAAGTATGGACTCATTGTCATGTCGCAGCAACACACCTTTTGTAATTTTTCCACGCCGTTTCTGTATTATAACTGCACGTAATTTGTCCAACATGTTAGCACAGTAGTGCCTATTATTAGCCTGGCCATGTGGTAAATGGTCCTTCAACAAAAGCCCATTGCTATCCCAAAACACAGTTTCCATGACCTTGCCAAATGAAGGCTGAGTCTTGAATGTCTTTTTGTGTTCACGGAGATGTTGCACTGATGAGTTAGGAGGCCTTCATGCGGACTGAACAAATTATTTGTCTAAATCGTGACGGAAGTAAGGGGGAGGATTGTGGCCACGTAAAATCGATTTAAGCCCTCCAGTGGAAATCATTCCACTGACCGTTCCAAGGAGGTTCTTCTGCTGTGGCGGTTTATTTATGGTGTTGTTTGTTACTTACTGTGTGTATCACTTGTGTCTTTTTATTTTGGATGGCCATATGGCCATTTTGTGGGAAAGTAACTGTCCTTATGGCCTTCCTTTGTTTAGGTTTCCATTATGGTCTGGTCGCTTAATCTTTGTGTTTCTTTCCCTTTGGTGTATTTGATGGGTGGAATAAGTTAATTGTATCGATTCCTGATCTTTGTTTTACTTCTACTTTGGACGCAGTGAACCATGTTTACTATTGTTTACTCTGCTGTTTAGTCTCAGGATCATAGTGATAGATCCCAGTTTCGTCCCAGGTAAAATTCTTTCAAGAAAGTCTTCCGGATCAGAACCATACGTTTCCAAAGGTGACTCATACATGGACAATCTGACAGCTCGGTGTTCTTTACCAAGACATTTTTGCATCCCACGCGCTGAAAGCTTCCTCTTACCTAGCCGTTCCTGTAAAATGGTAAAAACGCTACCCTCATGAAGCTCAAATCTTCTAGCCATTTCCGAAACTTTCATTCTCCTGTCCTGCTTTACTAGTTCTTTTAGATTTTAATGTTAACCGTCCCCACTTAAAATCAGCCACCCAATTTCGAACAATTGGATATGAAGGAGCAGCCTTTCGGTAAACTTAACACATTTTCTCATATAAATTTCCTAGTTCGTCCTCTTTTTCAAAAACAGGTATCTACTCACCGCCCTGTATTCAATTTGTGAAGAAAATTCGGAAACGGTCGGGGTACAAGTACTAGAATGACCGATTAAAGTTTGTGTAAGAAAGTCAAAGGCATTGATGTATATAATCTGAAAAGCATGTACTTGCTAAGGGTCAGTAACTGGTTTAGGCAAGTTAAATATTGAACAACCCTCCTAATAAATTTAGGAAACGAAAGCGTCTAATTGTTTTAAACTGATTGGTGTCCTTACAGGTCTACTTCCTCTAAAACGAATACTCAAACATGGAGATTATGAAATTCGATTCGATCTTGAAGATTTTGAGGGTGGGACACGATTCGCCAAGTACAAACTCTTTGATATTGGAGACCCGCGGGACAATTACACGCTAACAATTAGTGGTTATTCTGGAAATGCAGGTAAAAGACACACACGTGCAAATCTAACAAACTTTAGGTATAAGGCTATCGTTTTTATCTCTTGAGCGGAATTTGTTACATAATTGCTTTGTCATCTATCAAACAACATGTCGTACATAGTGACTGAAGAAAAAGCTCGAAAATTTGTCATTTGGACACAAAGGATAAAAATACAGGTAGAAAGGATAGTATTGGATTTAAAAGAAATCTTTGTAAGCTTGACTAAAATAAGCGTCACATCATACACCCCTCTCCGCAAAAATATATTTTATCATATGACGTCGTTTCAGAGAATTTATTTACGCCATGTAAAAAGTTCGATAATCCACTAGCGGAGCAAATACATGAATGCAAATTAGTTAGATTCGCCTCGTAACGATACATGTACGACCATCTTAACGACGTCGCGTTTACTAATGGCGGAATATTGACAATTTTGTAAAAATCGGTTTTAAATGTCATATGATAAATAGAATCTTGCATTCTTGCCCATGTATTATTTAATTATTAACATTTTGAGGAAAAGGGATAAAATGCTCGGCAAGCCACGCATTTGATCCCTTTTCCTCAAAGAGTTGATACTGCAAATATGAATCCTCATCAGTGATAACTATGCCGAGAAACATCTGTCCTTGTAATACCTGTATCAATGCATTTCAATAGAAAATTTACGCCAAAATGGTTTGCGTTGGAAGACACGAAAGTGAGTCAGTTATGAAAATGAATAGCATCAAATAAAAAAAATAAAATAAAATAAACAAAAAAGTCCAGAGAGAGTAAAAATCTCACGGCGCACCAGGAGAATGAGGAAAAACTGCCGTGGAACATACATATCGAGCGAAACAAACAGTCCTCTCGTCCTCAAACAGGGCGCGATTATAGTGCAATTAAAAAGTGCAATGAGTAGGTGCAATTAAAGAAAAAAAGTTTGATGTTACTGTGATGACAGCTTTGTCTTCTGCCATCTTCACAACAATGTTAATGTCAAGTCCATTGTTGTCTTGACCTTTCATCCTTGACCTAAAAAATCAAAGGGGGTCATCCTCTATGCATGGGAAACATTTGTGTAGGTTTTGATACTACTAACGAGTAGGATGATAGCTTTGTCTTCTATCCAGTTCATCAGGTTTTAACTGACAAGTCATTTGTGACCTTGGCCTTTGAACCCGTTACCTTAAAAATCAATAGCGTTCATCTATTCCAAATGGTAAACATATATTAATGATTTAATGGTATTTCGATGATAAAATTTGTTATGTCCTGTTAACAAGGTTTTTAATGTCCAGTCCATTGTGGCCTTGACACTTGACCTTGAAAATCAAGAGGGCTCATCCTCTATCCAAGGGGAACACTCGTGGAATGGTTGATGCTTCCACGTTGAAAACCTTTTTTTCAAACCTTGACCTTGAACATCAATGACGTTCATTTTCTCTCCATGGAGAACGGAACTCTTTTACGAAGGTTGGGTGCTTCTACGGTATTTAAGTATAAGTCATATGCGTTTTAATGTCAAGTCTGTTGTTACCTTGAACTGTGTCCTTGACCTTGAAAATCACTTGGGTTCATTCCCTTTGCATGGAAAACTTTTGTGGAAGGTTTAATTCTTTTACGATTAAAACTTTGATTTCTATCCTATTCACAAGGTTCGGGACACACACACACACACACACACACACACACACACACACACGCGCGCGCGGAAGCACGGCAACAATGCTATTTCCCCAACACAACCAAGGCGGTTCGTTTGGTGCGGCTTATTTGTGTAAGTGTGTGTTACTGTTGTATGTATCATTTGTGTCTATTTATTTTGAATAGCCAGTTTGCCGTTTTGTGGGTATGTAACTGTCCTATTGGCTCTCCTCTGTAGTTGTTTCCATATGGGTCTAGTTATTTCATGCTTGTGCTTCTTTCCCTTTCGTGTCTCTGATAGGAGATTGGGCTGCATGATGCTTCCAAGCAGAGCTGAAACCGACATCACAGTACTGGTAAACCGCTTAAAAGGTCTATGTCTCCCAAGGAAAAGTGCCCCCATGCGTATAAACCCAATTGATTTCATTGGGAAGCATGGTTTGGGATGTCATTTCATCTCAATGTCGGGTAAAAGTCCCACAAAATAGAAAGCAGCGTCTCCAAAATGACCTATATAGTTTGAACGGGGACGTTAAACCTAAATGTAAAACAAAACAAATAAAGAGCCAAGCATAGCTATCAACCGTGATTCTGTCAGGTCTAAAAATAGCCGTGTTTCCGCTAACCCGACCGACCCTTCTTTATACCCCACGACTCCACTATTTTTATCAATAAAAGAACAAAATAAAAATTAAAACGCCGACCCTACCATTTTCAGTTTCCGACCCGACCAAGTGTCGTATTTGCATTTTTGCATAGTAATTTCGGGTTTTAAGTACATTTTTGTGTTCTGTGGCATTTAATACCTTCCAAAATACAGAGCTGACTTTTTTCAGCATCTAAAATGAATTATGATAATACTGTGCAAGTCTCAACATGACAATTAATTAACAAAACACATGTACACAAACAAAAACACATATAGAATACAGGCCCGACCCTGATTTTTTCTGCAGAACAAAAAAAAAATAATACATAAAATAAATAAATAAATAAAATAATAAAAAAAAAGTTTCTCCTACCTACCGACCAAATTTGTTTCAGCATGTTAGCGGAAACACAGCTATTTTTAGGCCTCAACAGCCGTGCGCGCAGTCTGTCGCATGATTTCCGAATTGTACACGACATTTTTCTGTGCCGGAAAGCTAATTTCAGCCAGTTTTTGTCTATTTAGTGATCATCGTATTAATTATGGAACGGATTATCCGAAATTTGATATAAACTGCACTTTGGTGAAGCTCGCGGAATTGATCAGCTCAAGTCACCAGATGGCACATTAAAATAAAACAATGCAATAAAGGTTGCCTTAAGAAATAAAGCAGACTCGATGGAAACCAAATTCCAAAATCTAATATTCAGTTTGTTTACTCACAGGAGATGCAATGGCTGTTCATGACAGGCACATGTTTACAACACAAGACAGAGATAATGACAACAGGAACCCGGGCGACAGTTTCGAGAAAAACTGCGCTGTTAAGTACAAAGGTGGATGGTGGTACTATTCCTGTCACCATGCAAATTTGAATGGACTATATATGAATGGTAGTTACGACGGGGATGAAGTAGGAATTGACTGGGCAAAATGGCGAGGACATAACTACTCACTGAAAACAACAGAAATTAAGATCAAAAGAGCGTAGATTTAACACTGAAATGATCTGCTAGCACTACAAAGAACTCCAAAATGTGTTAGCATAATATTGACGCTAGCTTGTCATAACTGTCAAGATATATGCAAGCATATATGAAACGAAGCTGCACCAATTATTACATGTATATAACAAAAAAAAAATAGTTTTCTGACTTAAACTTTGACTAAGTCCATTTACCGACTTGTGTTGTCCTTATTGTAGGTACAAACTTTTCGCGGCGTCTGCTGTTGGTTTACACTGCCTGTATTGAGTTTTTGATTTTTGTGGGTTATTTCCATCCTCATTATCTGAGTTTATTGACTACAATATCTTGCATTCTCGTCAATTGATAAAGAGCAAAGTAGAAGTAAAACAAAGATCAGGAATTGATACAATTAACTTACTCCATCCATAAAAGACACCAAAGGGAAAGAAATACAAACATTAGGCGACTAGACCATAATGGAAACCTAAACAAAGGAAGGCCATAAGGACAGTTACTTTCCCACAAAATGGCCATATGGCCATCCAAAACCAAAAGACACAAGTGATACACACAGTAAGTAACAAACAACAACATAAATAAATCGCCACAGAAGAGCCGCCTTTCAACCCTGTACTTTATCGGAAATATGTAGGGAAGAGGTTATCCGGCGTACATGTTTATGCTGAAAAAATAAGAAGTCGGTATTCCGATGGACACAGACTGTGCACCTCTTGGTTCAAATTTGTTTCGTTTTTTGTTATAAGCGGGACCCCCAGGTCTATAGTTTGAATAATCTTGGTAGAGATCCACTACATGAAGCTTCATACCAAATATCAAAGACCTATGCCTTCTGGTTTCAGACAAGAAGATTTTAAAGGTTTTCCCTTTATAAGTCTATATAAATACAGAGATAGCTGAAAAATGTAATCATAACCGGACTCAAAACAACGACAAGGCAAATGCTCTACCGAGTTAGCTGATCTGGCGCTGATAACCTTTCTTCAGCTTCGAATGTTTATAAACTTAGTAAATAAACAGCACTATTGATGAAGTACGGGGAACCTTTTAACAAGCTCCACAACTGCACTTAACAGCAGCTGTTGCAAATAATACACAAATCTTTAACAAACAAATCTGAAAAATGCACCCAAAACCACACTCGAACCGGTGACCACTTGCGTCCAAGGCAAGTGCTCTACCGACTGAGCTACAAGGCGCTGATAACCTTTCTTCAGCTTCAGCCGATGTGCTCCGGGGCGGGCCTATTTTTGGCCGCCGGGCTAAAATTTGAACAATCTTGGTAGAGGTCTACAAGGTGAAGCTTCGTCCCAAATACCAAAGACCTGGACCTTCTCGTTTCAGAGAAGAATATTTTTTAAGGTTTTCCTTAAATAAGTCTATGTTAAACCCGTGGGCTCCAGGGAGGAGCCATTTTTGGCACCAGGTCTATAATTTGGACACTCTTAGTACAGGTTCCCCTTAGATGAAACTTCTAACCAAACAACAAAAATCTGGGCTGTCCGGTTTCAGACGAGAAGATTTTTAAATGGTTTGCTTAAAAAACTATTACGTTAAACCAGTGGGGCTCGGGACAGGGCCATGTTTGGCCCCGGGGCTATAACTTGAATAATGCTGGTAGAGGTCAAATATATGAAGCTCAATATAAAATATATAATATATAATATATGGACCTTCTGGTTTCAGACAAGAAAATTTTTATTTTATTTTTTTTTTTTTTTTGTGGGGGTTAAACCCATTGGCCCTGGGCTGGGCCACTTTTTGGCTCGAGGGCCATCATTTGAACAATCTTGGTACAGGTCCCCCAGGTGAAGTTTCATTCCAAAGATCAAAGACCTTGGCCTTCTGGTTTCGGACGAGAAGCTTTTAAAGGTTTCCCTGCATAAGTCTACGATAAAGCGATTGGCACCGGAGCACCACTTTTGCCCCCAGTGCTATAATTTGAATAATCTTGGTAGAGGTCCGCATACCAAATAACAAGCTTATGGGCCTACCCGATTCAGACAAGAAGATTTTTGAAGGTTTTTCATATATAAAATAGAGGTGGAGGCTGTGATCAGGTATCGATACAATTAACCCATAGCTCCCATCAGAGACACCAAAGGGAAAGAACCGAAAACATGAAACAACAGGCCCTAAAGGAAACATAAATAGCGGAAAGCCAAAAGGACAGTTACTTTCCCACAAAATGGCAAATAGGCTATCCAAAATAAAATAATATAAGCGACACAAACACCCAAAGACAAAACCATAACAAAAATAAACCGCGACAGGAGAACCGCCTTGGAACGGTCAGCGGATACGAATTCCACTGGGAGACTTCAAGCGATTTTACGTGGCCACTATCCTCGCCCTTACTTCCGTCGCGATTAAGACATATAATGTGTTCAGTCCGCATGAGTCTATGTGAAACCGGTAGACCCCGGGCTGGGCCAGTTTTACCCAGGGCTAAAATTTGAACAATCTGGAAAGAGATCCACTAGATGAAGCTTCATCATACCAAAATATCAAAGACCTGGGCCTTGCAGTTTCAGAGAAGAAGTTTTTCTTTAAGTTTTCAATAAAAATAGTTTGGCTCCTATGACCTAAATGTGCAACGGACTGAAATCATTTGAACAACTTTAAAAGGCGACCACCTGAGGATCATCCCTGTGAAGTTTGGTAAAAAAAAATAAGAGATGTCGTTGATAGATTTTGTTTACTGACACACGCACGAACGGTGGACGGACGGACAAAAGCTCACCTACTCACCACGTTTCAGGTGATCCAAAAAGGAGCTATATACAAAACGGGGAAAGAATCTGAATCGCTAACATGACAAACATTCGACTGGAAGGAAAACCGTAACTAAAACTGAACAATCAAAAAGGGGCAAAACTCAGAATCATCAACGCAACAACATATATAATTAGGGAACGGCCACCGCCCATCGGGGGTTGAAGAAATAGATAAGCTGCATGATGCTTCTACGCAGAGCTGAAACCGACCGCACTCGAGTACTGGTAAACCGCTTAGAGGATTTAAGCCATCCCAGGTAAAGCGGTGCGAGTCGGACCGTCCGTGCTTACAAACCTATTGGTTTCATTGGGCGACAGGACTTGAGATGTCATTTCATTTCAATGTCGGGTCAAAGTCCCACAAAATTGGAAGTTACATCAAGTCCCACAAAATTGGAAATTACATCTCCAAAAGGACCTGTACAGTGTTGACGGGGACGTTAAACCTCAAATCACACACACACACACACACACACACACACACACACACACACACACACACACACACACACACACACCATTACAGAAAGAATCAGAATCACTTACACAAACATGAAGGAATCACAGCAAAAATCAACATGTAAACACGAGCTACAACAATAATAAACTACAACAGAAGAACCGCCTTGGAACGTTTAGTAACACGTTTATTTTTACTAGATGGGGGCTTAAATCGATTTTACATGGGCACAATCCTCGCTTTGGTTCTGACGTGGTTCCGACAAATAATATGTTCAGTCAGCATGAAGGTTTTTATAATTCAGTGCAACATCAAACGAATACAGAGTCTGTCCACGCAAAGCGGTGTGCTCCGGACCGTCCCTACACATAAAAACCGTATATGTTTGTTTGGGCGGTAGGGTTTGAGATGTAATTTAATCTCAATGTCGGGTAAAAGTTCCACAAAATTGGAAGCAACGTCTCGAAAATTACCGTCCGGTGCATATACTGGAGAGAGTTGAAGACATCACGAAAACACGCCTATATAATTTTGACCCCTTGAACCCTACTTTTATATAGTAAAACTGGGGTTTACAGTGGAAACCCTTATTTTTCTTATTTCTGCATTAAAATATGGATTGTGGATACTCGTTAGAACCGCCTCAATGGGGCGGTTCTAACGTGTACCCACGATATATATTTTGAGCAAAAATAAGAAAAAATATCGCATTTTTTTACCATATTTTTTTCATTTATACGGCGGTTAAATTTACAGTGAATTTGTATAGGCGTGTTTTCGTAATGAGAATGCAAATGGAGCCAGAACTTACAGCTGGATAAGTAGAAAGCGGGTATAAGACACATGTTATATAGATGTATATAGGTGTTTTGGGCCGCGCTGAAGGATCTAGAGTATCAATGGTGGTGGTGGTGGTGGTTGCGGTGGTATTCTCACCTGAAGATTGAACTCTAATTGTGTACTTTTTATGCCCCCGGAATCTAAGAGATTCGGGGGCATATAGTTTTTGGTCTGTCTGTTTGTCTGTCTACAAAAACCTTAACATTGGGCATAACTTTTGAATGGTAATAGATAGAGCTTTCATATTTCACATGTGTATACCTTATCACAAGACTTTTCCAGTGGTACCATAATTTTTGATCTCGTGACCTTGAACTTGACCTTTGACCTATTTTTTTCAAAATTTGTCCGTTTGTCTGTTTGTCTGTCTACTAAAACCTTAACATTGGGCATAACTTTTGAATGGTAATAGATTGAGCTTTCATATTTCACATGGGTATACCTTATCACTAGACCTTTCCAGTGGTACCATAATTTTTGATCTCGTGACCTTGAACTTGACCCTTGACCTATTTTTTTTCAAAATTTTTAAAAACATTAACATTGGCCATAACTTTCGATTGGTAAGTGATAGGGCTTTCATATTTCACA